>CAIGRB010149030.1:0-40308 GCA_903798255.1 Fraxinus quadrangulata
TTTATTTTTACAGTATGAGTAATAAGTTTTTATATTAGAGAAAATAATGTAGTTGACTTGTGATCATTTATTTTTCTATTCAAGATTTCTGTGATTTTTTCTTATTTGGTGGTTTTATTATGAGTTTAATACATTAAATACCTGATTAATAATTTGATGATTATGTGAGTCTCTTACAAATCGAGAGGTGAGTTTGAAATTTAGACCATATAATAAAATTTGGTAAACTAGTATAACGTATAAAGATACATATACCAATTATTGCAGTCATAATATGAATTCTTAGAGCCATTGTTCCGTTTAACTAAAATTGATTTTCATATAGATATGAAATTTAATTAGTTAAATATGATCAATGAGAACTCGAGAGGGAAAAATTGAATACAATAGAAGAATTCGATCGAACACTAAATTAGGTTATGAATCTTGAATTAAGAATAAAGGTGATCAATAGATGAAATGGCTATGCCCTAATATTCATCACATATTTGAATTTTCAATTATCTATTGTTTGCAATCATTTTATATTTTCAATTAGTTAAAAGTAGTTAGGAAAAATAATCACAATCATCATAATTATTTAATCATTTTTGTCAAATAGGAGTTAGAAAAATTAGATTAAGTACTAAATTGTAGTTTTCTTGGAAACGATATTCGGACGTAAGGGTCCACTATACTGTTTGTTACGATATTGTACATTTGCAATATAAAAAACACAACATTCTTCTTCACTCACGGGTTCAGATTCAATTTTAAGGCACGACATTTCGCCCTCATTGAATGTAACATCTCTACTCACAATGATCTTAACCCCTTTTTTGGCTCATATTACATAACCTATAACTCTTGACACCCTCAGGGTAACCTAGCAAAACATATTTTCTAGCTCTACGTTGAAGCTTTCCCTTAATCTGAAGAGAAAATACAGCACGGCCAAAAGTTTTAAGCATAAAATAATCACTTAGTTTACCAGACCATTTTTTATGCGGAGTATCACCATTCAATGCAGTAGATGGAGTCAAATTAATCAGATAACAAGCAATCATAATAGGTTCTCCCCAAAAGGACTTTAGGACACCAGAACTTAACATTATGCAACATATTTTATCAATTATAGTTCTTGTAGTGTTAAAAATCGTTCCACTAGCCAAAACGACCCAAGTTAAAAAATAAGGCCAACAGATTATCCACTTGATAAATGCGCCATCTTTTGGCCCAGTTCGTTGTATCGATCGTGCCAAATACACGATCTAAGACCCACATGTTAATTCGAAATCTCTGATAATTTATCTTCAAGATAAGTTAAAAATAAGGCCCACAGACGCTCCACTTGATAAATGCGCCATCTTTTGGCCCAGTTTGTTGTATCGATCGTGCCAAATACATGGTCCAAGACCCACGTGTCAATTCGAAATCTCTGATAATTTATCTTCAAGATAAATTGAGTTATGATTTAAGCAGATCAAGTAGAAGTTATCTAAAAATAGCTTGGGTATATCAACCGAACAAATCTTATCAGATTCAGTTCCAACCAACCAGAAAATCTCGCAGAGTCATCGTCAATCCCGTCTAGCCGGTTATCCCACTGCTATAAATTTTGTGATCAGTCTTACGTTTATATAGATAAAAAAAATACTCTAAGTTACTTTTTCTTTCTTTTGGTCTAGTATTCCTAAAATCCTTGAAAAGCTTTTCTAACTTGACAGTCGGAAGATTTTCGGTCGGCACCACCGGTGTCTTCTTAAAATCTTTTGCAGTCTTTCTTCCTCGTTCTACTTTTTTGCATGATTACTGGTGGCCTGATCGACTCAATTTTCTCAACTATAAAATCTACCGTCTAAAATTTGGCGCCCACTTTAGGGCCCTAGGAATCATTTTTACGAATGAAGCTCTTACCATTACTATTCATGAATCACCATGTTAGGAACTTTTGAAATCCATCGTACGGATGACTCTACTGATTACGCTTTGGATGAAACCACTTGTCAAGGAGTGGAATGAATGATTAGCCAGTAAGTGGGAGCAACAAGGCAATAGGAAGACGGCTCAAGTCATATCACCGCTCTACCAACCATTACCCAGCCAGTCTAGCCAACGGTTGTTCAGCAGGATGCTGTTTATCCTACCTCTACACACTCTCAACCTACTGCTCTATTCGGCGAAGTTACTGTACAACTCACCCAACTCATCACGTTGACAAAGCAGAATTCACAAAAATTGGAGAGAATAAAAGCGGAGAATGCTGCAATCCGTGTGGAAAATCAAGACCTTCAAGAAATGGTGGAATCATTGGCATCCGATCCAACTTTGGTATGTCCGTCCCGTTCCCATACTTCCTTTAGGCAACGCCTTCACTCGACCAAAATGGACTTAGGACCATTGGTTCAAACGTCCAATTCGCCACACAGCTGAACGGATGGTCAGAAGATGTACAACTACAGCATACTAATGGACAAGATCCAAAGTTCACACGAAAGTTAGCAGCGATTGAAGCCATGGTTCAACGTATCCCTAGGATGCCTACACCAATCAAAAAGAGTGCAGCTAGTTGTTTCATTGACTCTCCCTTTGTTGATGAAATTGCCCTAGTGAAAATGCCCAAAACATTTAGTTCCTAACATGAAACTTTACAACGGGATGGCTAATTTGGATGATCACATAGCTCAATACAGACAGAGAATGTTTACTGCTACTATATCGACACACCTTCACGAGGTTTGCATTTGCAAGGGATTCAGCTCCAGTCTTGTGGGGCCGACCATACAATGGTATAAAACCTTGCTAATAATTCTATATCGTCGTTTGCACAACCAACTGATACTTTTGTTGAGCAGTTTGCAAGCAGCAAAAAACTTGAGAAGTGGTCCAACGATCTCTATCATATACTGTAAAGGAGAAGCGAATCACTTTGTGAATTTGTCGGATGATTCAACCAAAAGAAAGTTTTCAATCCTAGCTGCAACCAACAAACTGCTGTTTCTGATTTTCAAAAGGGGCTCCTCCCGGACATTGATTTGTATAAGGAACTGACCAAATTTCCATGTAGTATAATGAAAGATATCTTAGCTAAAGCCTGAGCCTAGATTAAATGGAAAGAAGATGATGCTAACTTCAATTTCACTAGACGACAACCTCTTAAAGAAGAGCCACGATGACAAAACAGGGTTGAGAAATGGCCTACAAGTACTTATTCTCCTCTAGATAGAAGGGACACCAAGCGCAGAGAGCTACCCAGACCATTTGATTGCCCTCCTGTAAGGACAAAGGTTGGGATCCCTGAAATAACCTTTCAATCGGACCAGCAGAACTAATTACAGTACTGAAGGAGATGGGCAACTTAGTAAATTGGCCCAGAAAGATGAGAAACTCTAGTGATCAACGTGATAAGGCTAAGTGGTTTGAGTTTTACACAGACCACGGCCACTGAACAGATGACTGCATTGCCTTAAGTTTGGAAGTGGCGGAGCTGTTGAAGCGGGAACACCTTACAGACCTTCAATTAAAAAACAAAAGAGAATATCGCCAGACAACAACAACAACAACCACAACCACATAGTAAGCAAGGCTCAGGTCCAGCGGTCACCCCGACACATGATATAACTATTAACATCACATGTGGGTTAGAAGTTAGCGAGATAACAAGGGCAACGGCACAGAGACATGTGTATCAAGCAACTCATCTTTGCCCGAGTCAAACTCACCACAAATGATTAGCTCATGACCTCTGAGGCTACGGACCTACTCAATCCACATCATAACACTTTGGTCATATCTTTGAACATCGCCAATTGCTTGACCAAGTGTGATGTGACCCAAACAAGGCATCAAGCGGACGAAGGATTGAAGTACGTTGAGAGGAAGTTAAGGTCGAGTTTGAGGATGAGCCGAGTTTCGAATCAAGATGAAGAAGCCATGCAATCAATTGTTTGGGCCACGAAGTTCACGAGGACGAAATTGACAAGCCAACGACCAAGTTTCATGTTGGATTTGAGAGCCGAAACGAGTTGGGGAGCATTCAAATTGAGAAGTCAAAACGGAGGCCAAACGGGAGAACCATGGTTCTATAAGCCATGCGATCGCATGGTTCTATACTGCGAGCAAATGGCAGACTATAACTGAACTATGCAACTACATAGAAGACACAATTTTTCAATTTCTGCAAGTTTCCTTATTTCCCTAAAACTCTAGATTTTTCACATCTTTTAGTATATCTTGGACTCTATTTCATGCATTTTAGGGGTTTTAGGGTTTTTATATAAATATTTTCTTATTATTCATTGTAAAAAGAAGACTTTTGACATTATTGAGTGACTAATCAAAATTTAAGAGTTTCATTCCTCCCATTGTTGGTGGTTTAAAGTTCTAACTTTGTACTTATCAAAAGGTTTCGCAGTTTTTTTGTAGAGTTTCCATTTCACGGTTCTTGTTCCGGGTAATCAACGGGTCGAATTTCCTACTTGTTATCTCGGTTCTTGGTACGGATCGAACAACGGGTCAGGTAGATCTTTGGACGACGTGACTTCTAACTTTCTTGGGTTTGTTCCATTTTATTCGAGGGTTCCAAAGATTGATTTTTGGCCGGGTTCACGTCAGTTGGTATCAGAACTTGGCTCTAGAATTCCGGTCATCTATCCTTTTAATTTTTGTTGATTAATTTTTTGTTTGAGTAAAAAAAAATTCAGTTTTATTGTTCTTGATTTTGAGCCATTATTTTCACATAATTGTGTCATTTAATTGCCTCTAGATTAATTATTTAGTTTTTTATAGAGTTCCGTTAAAAAAAAAGAGTCAAAAAGAAAAAAATAGACAAAAAAAAGTCAAAAAAATGAGGAAAAAAGAGTACAAAAAAAAGGAGACCAAAAAAGTTTTTATATTTCTTGAACGTCTAGACGCAAAAAAGAATAGAAAAAAATAGATAAAAAATTTGAGTCATTTTGTTTTCGTTTCTTTAAATTGAGTCTGTTACCTCACTCCGTGCAAATTTTGTTGATTATCCGACAACTTGTGCTTGTGGTGGTGTTCGTTGTGGGATTTGTGTCTCATTTGATTGAGATCAGTTATTTCTCGAGCCATTGGGGAAGGACGACGAGCGGTAAAAGACAAGAGTGGTGAGCTCAATATCGGGTAAAAGCCAATTTCGAGTGATACACGAGTGCAAATACGTCGGTAAAATATTTTCCATTTTTTTTCTTGTTATTCATTTTCATTTATTTTTTTTATTTCATTATTTGCAAAAAAAAAAAAAAAGGAGATATGAATAAAGGCGAGGAAGAAGCGGTGCCGAAAGGGTTTTATGCGGACTGTATGGATAGTATGCAAGCTATACATCATAAGTTTGATCAGTTGGTTTTGGCGGTTGAACGTATTAGTGGTGATGTTGTTAGACATGAAATCTTGATTGTGAATCAGCAGAGAGGGATGCCCCAAAGGGTTCCTCGTAGGGATAAAGGAGATAGGCAAAGACAAAATCTTATGACTGAGTTTGACGAGGAAGACGAGGCGGCAAGTGTAGGTAGTGATGAATATTATTTGGAAGATAATATGGGACGAATGTGGAATAGAGGATGTTGGTTTGATTGAGGGGTTGATAGAAATTTGGGGAGCATCAAACTAAACATCCAAACTTTTCAAGGTTAAAGTGACCCTGAGGCTTAGAATGGGAAAAGAAGGTGGAATTGGTGTTCGATTGCCATAATTACTCGGAGGAGAACAAACTGAAGTTAGCTATAGTGGAGTTAACTGATTATGCCATTATTTGGTGGGATTAGTTGGTGACTAGCCGTATGAGGAATTTAGATAGGCCGATTGAGACATGGGAAGAGTTGAAGGCTTGTATGAGAAAACAGTTTGTACCTAGACATTATTACTGAGACATTCATCAAAAATTACAAACTCTTTCTCAGGGGTCTAGGAGTGTGGAAGATTACTATAAGGAGATGGGCGATGATTCGAGCGAACGTAGAGGAGGATCGTGAGGCCACCATGGCTAGGTTTTTGAATGGTTTGAATAGGGATATTGCCAACACAGTAGAGTAGTAGCACTATATGGAATTGGAGAACTTGGTGCATGTGGCTATAAAGGTGGAAAGGCAACTCAGACGAAAGGGGGTAGTGAGGTTTACTACGGAACCCAAATGGAGTGGTGGTGATAGGAATGATCGGGTAGAGACCAAGGTAAATGTTGAAATATCTAAAGTTAAGGAGAAGGTGAATAAAAATAAACCAAACATCGAAAATCAAGCTGGTAGGTCGAGAGATATTAAATGCTTCAAGTGTTTAGGTTCGGGGCATATCGCTTCACAGTGTCCAAACCGACGGGTGATGATTCTTTAGGAAATGGAGAGATTGAGTCAGATGATGGAAGTGGGAGTGATAGCATGCTTGAGTTGGAGGATGTTAAAGGTGAAACTTGTGTGGAGTATGCGATTGCGGAGTCATTAGTAGTCATACGTGCTCTTACTACACAAATGAAGGTGGATGATAAGGAGCAGCAACAGGAGAATTTGTTTCGCACCAGGTGTCAAATTAAGGGTAAGGTTTGCAGTTTGATTATAAATGGAGGGAGTTGTACAAACGTGGCTAGCGCGACCTTGTAGAGGGGTTGGGGTTACCTCTTATGAGGCATCCACAACCATACAAATTGGAGTGACCGAATAGTTGTGGAGATGTGCGGGTTACCAAGAGGGCGTTGGTAAACTTCAGCATTGGGCGATATAGTGATAAGGTGTTATGTGATGTGGTTCCAATGCATGATGGACATCTCTTGTTAGGTAGGCCATGGCAGTACGATAGGAGAGTGGAGCATGAAGGATTTACAAATCAGTATAACTTTGTGAAGGTTGGAAAAACCATTACTCTTGTACCTTTGACACCACAGCAGGTCCATGAGGACCAATTAAAATTGAAAGGTAAGCGAGAGAACAAAAATAAAGAGTGGAAAAAATAGAGCACGAGCTTATATACAAGAAAATTCGAGTGTGAGAGGGATTTAGTGAGAACTAATAATTCCCTCCCCAATTTAGATGTTTCTCTTTTGCAAGAATTCATGGATTTATTCCATGAATGATTAATTCGCGGGGTGCCATGTATTGACTATCCACTTGATGCAAAGCACATGGAGAAAGTAGTAAGTAACAAGGGAAAAGAATGTAACCACGCCATGGTAACGTATCAAATCCTATACCTAGGTTAGACTATGAGCTGGCATGTAAGAATAGATTTTCACATGGGATATTTACTTTGGTACATGATAAAGCTTCCAATAATTCCATGAGGATAGTAAGTCAATCGTCACATACATTTATGGAAAGTTTATTGCTTGTCTATGACATGCAATTATTGCATCATGAAATTCTTGCATGTCACACGGAGTTAATCACATATGATAGGCAATTAGGTTGCATTATTGGGAGTTGGAGGCAAGCATTTTTGTATTTATATCCTGATGTTCTTACCTGTCTTAGGCTGGATTTATGGAATGTGTTAGGAGAAAGTATCAGGTCTACTATTTTCCATTCCATCATCAATTTAAAGAGTGGTTTTAATCTACTAACCTTGTTCAATTTAATGACTTTATGTATTGGTGTTAGTAGTAGCTTTGGTGAAAAGTAGGTGATTATTATAGACATATCTCAGTATTTCCAAATGGGGCTATCAAGTCGAGTCTTGTTTGACCCAGGTGATGGTAGTTAGGTGATCATACATACGAGGCAGATATGAACTCAGATGAGGTCCGAACTACAATCTAGAGGAGACGGACCACGTCATTCCATTGCTATGATCAAGAATGATGGCTACAATTTGCTTTTACTGGATAAGTCTGTGATAGTTAACATTTTCGATGTTGCTAATGTTGCTTCATTTGATGTAGGTTCGGATTCAAGGTCGAATCCTTTCATAGAGAGAGGAGATGATGTAACCCAAATGAGGCATCAAGGAGGTGAAGGATCGAAGTGCGTTGAGATGAAGTCAAGGTCGGGTTCGGGGACGAGTCGAGGTTCGAATCAAGATGAAGAAGCCATGCAATCAATTGTTCGGGCCATGAAGTTCATGGGGGTGAAGTTGACAAGCCAACGACCAAGTTTCATATTGGAGTTGAGATCCAAAACGTGTTGGGAGCGTTCAAATTGAGAAGTCAAAATGGAGGCCAAATGGGAGAACCATGCGACCGTGTGATTCTATAAGCCATGCGATCGTATGGTTCAATACTGCAAGCAAATGGAGGAATATAACTGAACCATGCGACCACATGGAAAATAACCATACGGATGCATGGTTATTTCTATCTTGGTTGGGTTCACGTCAAAGCGCATCTTGATAGATAATGGCGTAGTGCAAACATACTTTTTGGAAATCATTAAGGCTATAAGAATTCCAGAAAAAAACATTACTCGCCAGACTACAGTGCTAATCGATTTCAGTGGTGAACAAAAGAACACTTTGGGTGAGATTGTGATGCCTGTTTATGCTGAAGGAGTTAACTTCCACACTCAATTCATTGTAATGGATAGCCCACCAGCATATAATGTTTTCTTGGGGAGACCCTGGATCCATGAAATGAAGGTTGTACAATCAACATTTCATCAAGTACACTATTTTCCTACCAAATGGGGAATAAGGGAGATTCATGGCGACCAAAGGGATTCTAGAGACTGCTACCAGAATTCACTCTACTCTGACCAATATCCTTTATAGCAATTACAACAATTTTATCCTGTCATCCCAGGCCTTCTGGATGTGGAAGATCTAGATGAAGTACATATCTACCCTGACTTTTCAGAACACAAAACTCAAGTGGAGGTAAGGTTAGAGCCAATGCTCATGCAACGCCTTGTCAGGTTTCTCATGGAACACCATGATTATTTTGCTTGGAACACCATTCAGTAGTTGTCGTAACATCCTTCACGCTAAAGTAGATACTCCACAACCTGAGTTATCTAGATGAATAACCAAATGGACCGTCGAATTATGTGAATATGATATTTCCTTGCGCTCCATATTGCTATAAAATCTTAGCTACTTGCAGATTTCATAATTGATTTTGCTCCTAACTTTCAGGTCCTAGTCCAAAAAGAACTTCTTTGCTTGAAGGATAGACCAATGATAGGTACATCGATACTCCAAGTGGACGGGTCAAGTAACATTAATGGTGTAGGCCTCAACATCATTTTCACGTCACCAGAAGGAAAGCAGATGAACATGTGGTTAGTGTGAATTTAAGGCAACTAACAATGAGGCAAAATACGAAGTACTCATTGTCGGATTGATCTTGCCAAATGATATAGGAGTCACTGGAATAAATGTTCGCGGTGATTCTTAGCTCTTTGTAAACCAGATCTAAGGCACCTTTCTGGCTAAAGACGCGAAGATAAGAACCTAGAGTTAGTCAAACAGCTCTATGGCAAGTTTGATGAGTTCCAAATCACTCAAGTTCCACGGATCGAAAACGTCCAAGCAGATGCTCTAGCTAGCCTAGGAGTAGCTATGAATACAAAATAAAGCAAGGTCATCCCAATGGCCTACTTACAATGGCCAGCGATTTGAAAGTCGGTCGAAACCAAAAGTTTTCATTCGATGGAAGAGCAATCTTGGATAAAGCCGATTGTTATATACCTCTAAAACGACGAATTGCCACAAGAAAAGAATAAAGCTCGCCGAACCCAGGTTAAGGCTGCCAGATTTTGTATTATAGATGGTAAGCTGTATAAAAGATCATTCTGGACCCTATCTCCGATGTATTGGCAACGCTGAAGTCAAGTATGTCTTAACCGAACTTCATGAAGGGGAATGTGGCAATTACTCAGGAGCCCAAAGCTTGGCACATCGTGCACTCACCACTGGGTACTATTGGCCAACAATGTGGGCCAACTCTTTTAATCATTTCAAAAAGTGATCGATGTCAGCAATTCACCAATGTCTCGCAGCTCCCTTCCGAATGGCTCAATCCTATTCTTTTACCCTAGCCTTTCATGAAATGGGGGATGGACATTGTCGGAAAAATTCCAATTGCTCCAGGACAACCTGTCTACATGTTGTAGTCACGGACTATTTCACGAAGTGGATTGAAGTTGAGGCACTCTCACTGTATGTGATCGCGAAGTTATCGAATTTGACTGGAAAAATGTGATGCGAAGGTTTGGAGTTCCAAAAGAAATAACCATCGACAATGGGTCATAATTCATAAGCATTAGGTTTCAAAATTTCTGCAAATAGTAGAATATTAAGCAGAACTTCTCCACTCCGCGGTATCTCCAAGCCAACGGTCAAGCCGAATCTTCCAACAAGACTATCATGAAAACATTAAAGTAAAGACTATCTGAAGCTAAGGAAAAATGGGCATATGAATTACTTGAAGTCCTTTAGTCCTATCGTACTACCGTTCGGATACCAACCGGTGAAACTCCCTTCTCATTAGCTTACGACATGGAAGTGGTCATACCAGTAGAAACAGACTCTTCGACATTTTGGTATAAATGGACAACCGATGAGCAGAACCAAGTTAAATTGTGTCATGAGTTAGATATGGTGGATGAATGAAGAGAAAGAGCATTGGTTCATACAATCGTATATCAACAAAAAATTGCCCAACATTTCAACCGACAAGTAAGAACCAGGAGCCAACAACAAAGAAGCAGGTACAGGAAAGCTTGCAGCAAATTGGGAAGGACTATACCTAATCACGAAGGTCATTGGACAAGGAGCCAACAAGCTACACACCCTGAACGATAGAGATATCAACAACAGCTGGAATGCCATTCATCAACACAAATATTATTTCTAAGTCTTCTAAAACTCTTTTCATTTCTTGTATTTTCATTTACACTCAAAACTCATGTTGACTTAGGCATTGAAGAGCTGATGGCAGAAATGCCATCGACGGTCCTAACCTTTCTCTGCTTTCAGGATAATCAATGACAAAGTTTCGGACCAAACGAAACCAAACAAAGCATGTTACCCTTCCATTACAGGACATCTTCATTATTTCCTTAATGATTTTGTAATTTTCCTTTTGAAATTCTTTACCACCATTAGGATCAACACTAACTTAAGCATCAGACCCTCACTTGTCTTTGCTCTCGAGAGATTCACCAAGTAGAAAAGTGTGTCACTCATTGAAGATCAAGACTTTGCTTATCAACAGGGACATAGAACGCCTTGAACTTGGGGGAAGAAGATCCCGTACAGACACTAAAAATTATTTGGAATCTAGAAGCTGGTCGATAAAGATGGCCTTGTAGTTCTATCAAGCCATCTAGATGAAGAAGACTACGCGGTTGCCTTCAAGCCGTCTGGACAAGTTTGGTCCTACCATCACCATCATGCCAATCCAAACAAAGACTCAGCTGCCTCCAAATTAGGATAGCCTTCAAGCCAACCAATAACATTACGAGTCAGATCAGTTGGATTAGACTAATTGAATCATTTGTAAAAATGCATTTATGATCATATCTTTTAAATTAGGAAGTAAGTCCGATTTCTATTTGAATATCATGATCATAAATTTTTTACTTTTAATAAAATTCTAAAGTTTGATATTTCATCAAGTTTTAGCATACAACCCCAATAAATCTACTCATTACATAATTTAGAAAGACATAAATTCAAATACGCTCGTACAATTATTGATCCATAAGTCTGAAAGAAAATGCCATTCGGGAAGCACAATTGGAAAATGTGCTACCAAAAGAGTTCAGGCTTGCCCATCATCGGCATTCCCAACTCCCTCGTCGAACGCAGTACTAACTTCAGGTTGCTCTTCTACCATATTTGACATAAGAAGCATCTGGTACAATTCAGCATAATCAGCAATCGCTTTGTCCACATCCCAGCTAACATGTTTACCTTTCTTATAATCATTCATAAGAAGGGCTCTAGTGGCTATTTCAACTTCCAGCTGGCAATTCTCTAGATGGTCCTCTAGAGAATCAATTTGAGCCCCATAAGATTTCTTTAAGTTTGCAAGCTCCTCCTTTAACACGAGCTTCTCACGAACAATCTTGGCTAGCTCATTTATTGCCTTTCTAGTAGTCAAGTTAGCATCTTTCTTCCCGACCCTTAAACTTTCGACTTCTCCAAGTAATGAAGTATTTGCATCCTGCAATGAGTGCACCTTGTTAGCCTATCTAACAACTTTATTTTTCTGAAAAATGGTGCCTTACTGACCCTGGAATCAACGAATAAGTTCACGTCAACCGATTGGGTTATCCATATAAGTATATAAAAAATAATATACCTGGAAAATCTGAGCCATCATGTTCTCGGCTGCCTTTACTGGACCAAGTTGCTCATAGCTCATCCAGTCTTCAGGAAATAATACACTTTCGCCAAGCGCCACCATTCCTGGATTAGAAAACGCATATGAATCGAAGGAAAAATGTAAGCATGATTGAATCATTGTCTGTCGACAATAGCCCTAGATGACCGCGTTTGTGGATCAATGGGAAGGGAGCATTAGGTAGCTCGGTCTGGCTCGAAAATTATTAGATATGACTGAAGTGTCGCTAACGTTGTAAGATGAGAAAAATTCTTGGATTTTTCTTTCGCCTCTCCTTTCCAAAGCTTCAAGCAAAGACCCTACCATTCTTGACGTGATTCGATCTACAATCTCACATTCAGTCAAGTTAAGCGGACCAACCAAAGGAAGATCGCTACCAAGAATTTCCATACCTCTCTTTATCATGATAATAGGGATTTTATGTCTTGGGAAATCAGAAAGAATACCTTGTGGTTCTACCGAAGTATGATCCCACAAGCCACTAAAAGAAAGAACCTCTGAAGACAGAAGAAACTGGCAGTTCCTTCGATCTTTAGGTATTACTAAGATGTTAGAAATTTGCTCTTTCACAAACAAGCCTTCGACGGGCCGTGTGTTGATGTGAAGACATGCAAGAAAGTGAAATAAGAACCTTGAATCAGTAAAGCATGTTAAGAGTAAGTGATCTACGAAACTTACCGCATGACCATGCTGAAAGAAAACGGTAATTTCCTTGTTGAATCAAATCACCTGACGCAAGAAAATAAGACTCTTTCCAACCTTTATCTCCCAAGGAAAGTCCAGGTATCAATCGATAAGTATTTTTCCTTACATTTAAGGAAAATTGGCCTTTCTTATCGTCATGCTCCCTTATAAAGTAATCGTACAGCAGCTTCGGTATGCCAAATGAGATATCGTGCCGTCCAATCAGAACTTGGAGAGCCAAGAGAAATAGCCAAGAGTTAGACATGAGTTAACTGGGTATAGTATCAAAATATTGTAGCACCATCCCAACCGTGTGAGGAATCAAAAATCGAAAGCCATCTTAAATTCTTATCAAGTCATTCTCCGTCAGCTTGCTCGATATGTTCTTAGTGAACAAAATGTCACTATCACTTGGACGGCTATGTTAATAAAAACTATGTCTTGAATAGCCACCGTCAGAATCTGGATTGGTCGGATCAATAGTAATACCTACATTTTCTGGATCGATTGCATAAGATGAACAAATCCCTGGACCACCAACAAACCCCGCCATTGTTGGCCCATCTGGACAATCCAAACTATTATAATTGTCTAGCAAGGAGTTTTCATTCGGATTGCTAGATCTACTCCCGCCTCCAGTCAGCAAAGGATCGGTCGAAATTCCGTACGAAACATTACAATAATTACTCCAATCCATTTTTCATAAAAATCAACTACTCACTAGCAACTTCACTCTATGATGGATCAAACACTAGAAACATTGAATCAAAATCAATGTAACCACTGAAGAACTTGAAAAAATATTTGAATAACTCTCAAGACTAAGGCAAGAACTTGAAGAATGGAGAAAAGAAACTCACCGAAATCCTTAAGGCTCCTTGAAGTCTACCCAAGTTACTTGAGAAATGAATGATGAAGCTTTAAGTAGTGAAAATTGGCATGTTAAACGAGTTGGATACATAAATTCACAAATTTGTTCAAAATCATGAACCAAATGTGTGCACTAGATGAACATATTCATCGGCCGACTAATACTCTCTACAAGACATGTGGCACGGTTTAGACGTATCGGTAATTTTTCTATTCAAAGTGAATATATCTTTTGGCCGACTATTTTTCCATTCAAAGTGAATTATAAATGTCTAGATCGTATGACATGTCTTGCATAGAGCATAGTTAGCCGATAAATATGCCTACTCAGAAATAAAAAGATAAAAAATTAATTAATTACTTTCCAATGGGCAGTATCACTACCGAGTGGAAAGATTGGTGCATGCATGCCACAAAAATAGTCTATTGCCACACGGCAACACTTGTCATGTGGTAATGGAAACCACACGATTTCCGAGCCGTGTGGTGGTAAAAACGTTGTACATATTTATATGGAATATTTTATGTAATTTATCTATGTTGTGATTAAATAATATGAATAAATAAATAAAATTACATAATTAGAAATAAAATGATTTTCGAGCCATATTGATTTTGAAAATCGAACAACTTTCAAGCGATCGGTACTAAGAAATCGTATGGCTCGATCAGTCGTACGAAAATTTGTTGAAAACACGTCACATGGCTTCCGAGCAATATGTCATTTTGAACAGCTTTCAAGTCATACGGTACCAAAACCAAACGGCTTAAAAGAAGAAAATTAGTATAAAAAAATGCATAGCTTGACAAGCAATACATCATTCTTCCAAGTGTCGCATAGCTTCCGATCACGCAATAAAATCGCATGGCTAGGCAAGCGTGCGATAATATCCCATGAATCTTTTTGGTCGGATGATTTTCATCCACCACCATAAAGAATTCTATTACCACTCCAAACTATATGATCAGATGGTTCGTCCTATGATCAAAGTGCGCCTTCAAAAAATGGTATGATCGGTCTTAAGCCCAAATTACTCTTTCATTCGAGTGGAACTCATAAAAAGAGTGGAGGACAAACTGTAGTGGTAAAAATTGTTCTACTAGCCCAAACAACCAAAAAATATGGCCCATAAATGGTCCACTTGATAAATGCGCCATCTTTTTGCCTAGTTCATTATGTCGATCAGGTCAATTACATGGTCCAAGACCCACGTGTCAATTCGAAATCTCTGATAATTTATCTTCAAGATAAATCACGCTATAATTTGACCAGATCAAGTAAAAGTTATCTAAAAATAGCTTGGGTATCTCAACCGAATAGATCTTATCATATTCAGTTCCAACCAACTAGAAAGTCTCGCAGAGTCCTCATCAATCCCACCGAGACGGTTATCCCACTGCTATAAATTCCGTGGTTAGTCTTACGTTCAGATAGATAAGAAAAATCTACTCTACTCTAAGTTACTTCTTCTTTCTTTTGGTCAAGTATTTCTATAATCCTTGAAAAGCTTTTCTGACTTGACCGTCGGAGGATCTTCGGCCGGCACCACTCTAGTGTCTTCTTAAGATCTTTTGCCGTCTTTTTTCCTCGTTCTACTTTTTTCGCAGGATTTTGCTGGTGGTTTGACTGACTCGATTTTCTCAACTATAGAATCCACCATCTATAGTTCTATCCATCATTTTCACTACCCAATTTTGTTGGGGAGTGTAAAGAATAGTTTTATGCCTTATTATCCCATTTGCTTTGCACTGATTGTCACAATTAGTGTTACAAAATTGTAGGTCATTATCCATTCTCAAAAACTTGATCTTCTTACGAGTTTGGTTATCAACTTGTCTTTTCCAATTATTAAAGCTGTGAAAAGTATCAGACTTATCATTTAGAAGATAAACCCACATTTTTCTAGTGTAATCATCAATGATAGACAAGAAATACTTATTTCCACCCGGTGTGGAACTACTAAAGGGAACCCACAAGTTTGGATGCATATATACAAGCATGTCTTTAGTTTTGTGAACACTCGTGGAGAAGGAAGTTCTATGATATTTACCAAGCACACAATAATCACATAAAAATAAATTAGACACACGGTCATTTACAAAAGCACATTTTTCATTAAGAAGTTTAATCCTCTTAATACCCCCCACATGCGCTAGTCTATTGTACCATTTATGCATATGATCAGTCTTAGCAGAAGAGATAGAAGAATCTAAACCTTTTATCACTTTTCCAGTAGTGATATAAATATCATTTTTCCTAATTCCCTTGATAGAAAAGAGTGCAGCCTTAATCAATTTTAAAGTACCATTTTCAATTTTACCAGTGAAGTCATTTTTCTCAAGTCTTCCTACTAAAATTAAGTTCCTAGATAGTTCAGGAATATATTTAACATCTTTTAAAGTGTACACAAAACATGTATCGACCTTTAGAGTATTATAACCAATTCCAACAGTGTAAGCAGAATTGTCACATTGCACCACATGCCCATCATTTGATTCATACAAATTTTCAAACCCGTTCTTTTGTAATGTCATATGAAAAGATGCACCAAGATCAAGTATTCACCCATGTGAACGAGAATTGATAGTTAAATTCAATTCATCAGGATAAACAACATGACTAGTAATCATATAAAGCTCACCATCATCAGTATTGGAAATAGAAGACAATAAATTTATTTCATCTCTCTCTCTTTACCCTTTAGCTAACCTTTCTCTGTATAGAAATATTTTGTAAAATGCCCCGTGTTCCCACAGTCAAAAAGACGACAATAAATTTATTTCATCTCTCTCTCTTAACCCTATAGCTAACCTTTCTCTGTCTAGAAATATTTTGTAATATGCCCCGTGTTCCCACAGTCATAGCATTTCTTAACTTTGGTCCTAGATTTTGATCTAGACCTACGTTTGCCCTTTTTTTACCTCCATTACTACTTGACTCACCATCACTTTGGAAACTATCATGATTGTTTTGCCTAAATTAAGTTCTACCATCATCATGTGAATCTTATCGCTTTTCTTATTATATTTTTCAGCTCTAATCTCCATATCCTTGCTTCTAAAAGAGTCAATGACAATTTTAGGCATCAAAGTGTCATTATCATACTTTATCGCATTCTTAACTTCCTTATATGTATCAGGAATGGAATTAAGTAAGATAATAGACATGTAGGTGTCAGACGCAGACTCTTCACAGTTAACAATATTTTGAACAAGTTCGTTAAACACATCCAAATTGTAATCAAAATCTTTTGAATGATCCATTTTTAAAATGAAAAAATGCTCAAGTTAAGCTTATTCGAAATAGATTTGAGCAAATACAAGTCTTCCAATTTTTTCCAAAATTTTTTTAGTGGTTTTCAGTTTACCCATTTTTCTCAAAATGACGTTAGACAAGTGCAAAGTAATTGAAATATAAGTAAACTCTTCGGTTTCTTCTTTTTGTTCTTTTGAAAAATCAGCAAGAAAATTGTCATCAATGACTTTTGAAACCTTTTATTAAACAAAAATACCTCTCATTTTTGTTGCCTGATTGAAAAATCACATTTCTGTTAAAAGTTCTCAAATCAAAATTGTGAGTTTTCATTCTTAAATAATCAATAAAAAATAGAAAATCACAATCAAGCCCTACAAAGTAGGTCTAGGGTCGCAAACAATATACATCGTTCTAGATTCACATGGTTTCGTAAGATTCTCAATCTTAGATCAAATGAATGTTCAAATGAGTAAGGTCTAGGTATTCTAAAAGAACTTAACGGTATAACAAGAGATGTGCCAACCAAATAGTTTTACGCACAATATATCACAGAGATAATATGCTGAAACTTATCAAATGAACAAATTTAATCACGTAACAATTAAAGGCAAGTAGTACATAATTTCTAGCACAGACAGTGGTTATCCCACATGGTAACCCCAATCCTATTGTCACTACACACGATGTCGTGCTAGTGCTGAAATTAAACGAGATAAGCCAATTTACTAGAGTGAACTATCTGAGTCGGTAAATAACGAAAAATACAAATTTACCACTTTATGACCACCACTATTCGCCCTAAAGTTTCCAACAACTGTAGCAATCAATCAAATGCAAAGCTAAATCACAAATGTGCAGGGGCAAAATTGTCTAGATTTCACCGTATCGCCTGAAACAGAAAACTAACACCACAAAGACGTTAGAAATCTCGTTAAAATAATTCTGTCTAAATAAAACTTCCCAAATAGATCCCGAACGCGCCTCGTCGGAAGCTCCACGGGCCAGCACCACTGGTGACCGTTACCACCACGTGCACCATTGTCGACTGTGTCTTAGTCTGCAGAACTTGCATGTGGTATTGGATTCTTCAACTGGCCACTGGTTTTGCCGAAAACTTAAACTACAAGTTCGGTTGGGAAATGAAAAATGGACAGATTTCAATTTCTTATTCTTGCCGATTTTTTGGTAGGTTCCTCATCCGAATATATACACCACCATGGCTTTGATACCAAATTTTGAGAGGAAGATTGACCACTGAGGCTTTTCAAGCTCAATATATCATATACATCGAGATCGACACCACCAAAATCACAAAAACCTAAAACCACAACCCACACCGAATTCGGTTGCTATTTGGGTTGCCCACTAAGGACATAGGTAAGGAGTTATTACAGCCACAAAGGCTAAGAAAAAGAGAGGCAAAAACAAACTGCAAAGAAGAGCACGAAGCAAAAGATGCAGCCGATATCTCTCAAGAAAGGGGCTCAGCAATAACATTGAAACCACAAAACAACATGACCAACTATTATATAGTAATAGGTGGGCTTTTTAGGGTAAATAGTAGTTGGGCCCAATAACACATAATAGGTAACCGAGAAGTGGGTCAAATATCAAAAGTCATCTAAGGAGTAACGGGTCGGGCCATGAGTACCTCTAATTAAATTAGACTACTTCAAATGGCCCAAATAAGTTGTAGGTTTAGGTCATTACAATTGAGGTGTCGATATTTCACTTCAGTCATTGGTCGATGTCAACTGAATAAACAATGATTTAACATCATAGCCCGATAGGTCATTTGACAACAATTTACCCAACACTACCGAGATATTATTTTCTTATCCTCATATTTATATCTTGATGATAGTATTATGATTCCAGCAAACATCAATAGAAAGGGAAAGAGAACAGAGTAAAGGCCACGATAAGTTGCATGACTTTTCATAGAACTAGTACAATGCAACGGCTAGTAAAGAGAGGACATGTCAGAAGAAACCTTGAAGAACAATTTTGAATTCAGATAATTCACATTATATTATTTTAACATACGCCACATACTTAGCAATAACTACAATGCACATTGAAATTTGATCTAGACGGAACTCGTTTTGACCTCACGCAAGGCAAGTATAATGGAAAAAATCAAACATGCCCATCATAATCCCATTGGGTTTTGACATGCTTATGGATCAAAGGTGTGATAATTTGGTTATTTAGCTTAATAGAGTGTGAAGCATGGCTGGATTGATTTATCCCCTAATCATGGTTTTCCTACATTTTATTCTCTTCCATATAAATAAAAAATGATACTCATTTTTGCTCTAGTGTGAGAAAGGGCTGGACTTATCTTGTAATTACAGTTTTCCTGCCATTTTTCTCGAGTCTCATGCAATTCTCTTCCTTCAATAATTTTTTGCTCTAGCGGGAGAAAAAGGTTCCGAAGAATGTAACCCAAAAGACGAGCTGCATCACACATTATAGTAAAAAATATAGATGTCTTTCCTGACATCTCGGTGAGAATATGAACAAGATAGCAATCCTGCAGCAAAATATAAGATAGAGAAACTAAAGAAAACAATATTAAATAATTTCAGAAAAGAAATATCTTGCAACTTTCACTTTTTCTAACAAAATGGAAAGACATCGTGAGGAACCACTTTCCTCGCGGAGATTTAGTTAGTTAGGTTTCACCAGAGTGATGGGATAGGACCCAATAGAGAAGGGGGTCTTTAGCTAGGCAAGTACTGATGAGTGAAGCTTAGTACTTTCTGTTTCCCACAAAACTAATGTAACCATTGCAGAGGAGTCTACTGTGCCAGTCACCTTCCTATGATCCTCCATCCATGCTTCATCAAGCCATGCTAAAAAGACCAACCCAAATCAGCGAAAAACAAATAGAATTTACTATAAAAGTTGGGTAACGGGGTATTCATGTATATGAGAAATAGCAATGGAGGTGTTTGAATCAATAGAGAACCTTTTCTTCTATAGGAATCGATTTTATTCCATTCAAATTTCTTCTTGATATCTCCCGAGGAAAATATCAAATTGGATCCCAAATTGACGAGTTAGTGTGAGTTTATTCATTCGGTTATGCACCCTTCAAATATGAATCTGTTTTCTAAAAGATCCCAACTTTTGGATTTCGATGGGTCTCTGAGATCCTTTGACTCACAATATGCAATAACATGACGACAAGTATGGATTCAATTTTTTCCACCCTATCAAACCAAACAAAATCCAATAATCACCAAATTAATGTTCATATAGGGTTTAGCATGTCATAAGACAGTAAACTGTCTCTTATATATACACCACAAATAAATAAATAAATGTGAAGTTGCAGAATATATAGACCTTATGCTTTGAAGAAACAAAGCAATACTGTTACTTCAGCGTATCCACAGTTGAATATTTGGATGCAGCTTCAATATGTAAATACATAAACATACTCTGAGAAGTTACCCAAAAAAATGACAAGAAAAGAACAAGCATTAATGTATCATTAATTTGCATATTACTCATCTGCATCTCATTTTGTTGTGTGAATTATTTGACACAAGCTATATAAGGAGCACAAAGAAGCAGAACTCAATAGATAAACTGCCACATCCAACGGAATAGAGAATTTTTTAAAAATAACTACCTGGATTGCTTTCTTTCTCTCAAGTAAAGGACTGACTAAGAAAATGTAACTACAGAAATTGACTGGGGCTTTTTCAACCACCACATGAACATGATGAATCAATTGATCGCTAATTTACCCATTTAAATAATTTAATACATTCCAATTCAAAATCAGTGATTGAATATATACATTGAAATTGAGATTAGAAAATTAAGTATTGGGGATACTGATTCCCATACAGTACTAATATCGTTGACTAAGACTAGTTAGAACATAAATGTACATAACTCTATAGTAGATAACCCTTATTTGCATACCTTTTTAGTCATTTCCTCGCTCGTGGTAGGTACTTGATTTTCATCTATCCCTTTCTTTCTCACAGTAATTTCTGGCAACTGAACTCCACTTCTTGTTGTAATGGCCTGTACTTATTCCTATTTTGGCTATTGTTGAAATATTTGAGGAAATGGAATATGTGGTACATATGCCCAAACAAGGGCTATATGCTTAATTTCTGGTGTCTCAATAATTACGTAATTCACAGCTTCCACTATTAATACATGTTCCTGTGGGTTCTTTTCTATGTCTCTTAGTAGAGTACATTTTGTTCTATTGGCTATGCAGTTGCTNAAATATCAAATTGGATCCCAAATTGACGAGTTAGTGTGAGTTTATTCATTCGGTTATGCACCCTTCAAATATGAATCTGTTTTCTAAAAGATCCCAACTTTTGGATTTCGATGGGTCTCTGAGATCCTTTGACTCACAATATGCAATAACATGACGACAAGTATGGATTCAATTTTTTCCACCCTATCAAACCAAACAAAATCCAATAATCACCAAATTAATGTTCATATAGGGTTTAGCATGTCATAAGACAGTAAACTGTCTCTTATATATACACCACAAATAAATAAATAAATGTGAAGTTGCAGAATATATAGACCTTATGCTTTGAAGAAACAAAGCAATACTGTTACTTCAGCGTATCCACAGTTGAATATTTGGATGCAGCTTCAATATGTAAATACATAAACATACTCTGAGAAGTTACCCAAAAAAATGACAAGAAAAGAACAAGCATTAATGTATCATTAATTTGCATATTACTCATCTGCATCTCATTTTGTTGTGTGAATTATTTGACACAAGCTATATAAGGAGCACAAAGAAGCAGAACTCAATAGATAAACTGCCACATCCAACGGAATAGAGAATTTTTTAAAAATAACTACCTGGATTGCTTTCTTTCTCTCAAGTAAAGGACTGACTAAGAAAATGTAACTACAGAAATTGACTGGGGCTTTTTCAACCACCACATGAACATGATGAATCAATTGATCGCTAATTTACCCATTTAAATAATTTAATACATTCCAATTCAAAATCAGTGATTGAATATATACATTGAAATTGAGATTAGAAAATTAAGTATTGGGGATACTGATTCCCATACAGTACTAATATCGTTGACTAAGACTAGTTAGAACATAAATGTACATAACTCTATAGTAGATAACCCTTATTTGCATACCTTTTTAGTCATTTCCTCGCTCGTGGTAGGTACTTGATTTTCATCTATCCCTTTCTTTCTCACAGTAATTTCTGGCAACTGAACTCCACTTCTTGTTGTAATGGCCTGTACTTATTCCTATTTTGGCTATTGTTGAAATATTTGAGGAAATGGAATATGTGGTACATATGCCCAAACAAGGGCTATATGCTTAATTTCTGGTGTCTCAATAATTACGTAATTCACAGCTTCCACTATTAATACATGTTCCTGTGGGTTCTTTTCTATGTCTCTTAGTAGAGTACATTTTGTTCTATTGGCTATGCAGTTGCTATCTATCCCACCCGAGTTTCCAAATTTTTAATTACAACCTGTTGATTTTGAAGAATAGCCTGTTGGTTTTGAAAATTAGTCTCACTTTTGGTAATGAACTTACCACTAATTCTTCCAACGATGACTTATTCTCTTGTTGTTGTTGAAATCCTAGTGGGTTGCCCTGAGTCTGACATTCTTGACCCTGATTATTAACTAATGAAAAGCTAGAATGCTTGCTCCAATCTAGATTATAGGTGTTGGAGTAAGGATTGTTTTGTTGCTTTTGAAAGTTTTAAGCATAAATGACTTCATAGGCTGATAAACATAGGTTCAAGCTAAAGGACAAATTTCAGTTATATGATTTGTCCCACAACCTCCGCAGATTGGTGCTGGTTGGTACACCATGCTCACATTCTGATTTAGTTTGTCCAATTTCCTTGTTCATACTTCCAACTGGGCTGTTAATGTTGTAACTACGTCGATGGTATGAATACCTGCTATTTTCCTCGAAGTTTTCCTTTCTCTTGTCCACATAGTCTGATTTTTTGTTATTTTCTCAAAGAGATCTAAGGCATTGTCTAAGGAAATATCCATGATCGATTGTCCTGCTAAAGAGTCGACCATGTTACGATATTCAGAATGCAAGCCTGAATAGAAGATGTAGACTTTAGCATTTTCAGGAATGTCTAGATTGGGACACTTTGTGAAGTAATTCTTGAATCTTCCCTATGCTTCTGGATAGTTCTCGATGTCCTTTTGCTTGAATGTAGTGACTTCATTTCTGATTTGATGGACTCGAGAAGGTAGAAAGAATTTCAAGGTGAATTTCTGTATCATGTCATTCCACGAAACAATACTCCCAAGAAGTAGTGAGTTTAGCCATTCTCGTGCACTTCCCTTTAAAGTATGAGGGAATAGACGCATTCGAAATACATCAGCTAACATACCTTGATGACTGATCACCTCGCAAAACATTAGGAAAGCTTGTATGTGTTCATGAGAATTTTTAGTTGATTTTCCTGAGAACCTGATTTCCTTATGATTCTGTAACAAGTTGATAACATCTGGTCGAATGTGGAAGTTGGCATGCCCAAAAAGTGGATAAATAATAGTCGATTGCACATGAGCAAGTATGTGATTTAAATAATCCCTAAAAATCGGATCGGGTTGTTCTGGCGCATCTGGTGGAAGCTGAACCTGATTTTGATTTCTTACCATTTCTTACTTCTCTCTGCTATCTTTTTCATTTTCTGAAGCTTCTGTAAATCTCGAGATCCTCAATTTCTTCAGAATCTTGTGCACACTGCCAAAATCAAATTAGAGAGATTAGATATGTAAATAATAGCCTAAACAAAATAAAAGAACGAATGCTATATAACTAATAAACTCAAATTAAATACTTTATTCCCTGACAGCGGCACCAAAAACTTGTTCATGCGAAACTCACAAGCGTTCGAGATCATTGACAAGTAATAGAATTTATGAGTTAAGAGTACCGTCCCACAAAGAATAAATTAAATTCAAGTTTACTAACTTTTTAATGGATTCGAATTATGTAAATAAAAGATAATTTGATTTTGTTTTATATTAAATGAATCTAAAAATGCAATAAAAATGTGGTTTTTATCAATTTATGGATGCTTGTATTGGATCTTGAATTCCCATATTGCTATCTATTTCAATTCTTGATTTGTAATCTAGTTTCGTTTATTTGTTTTTGACAATCGATAAAATTACGATATATAATTTTCTTTTCCATGACAAATCAAATATATGTTAAGCACGATAGTCCGAATTTGAATGATTATAATACATTAAAATTAAATTATCTATATGATTGCACACGTGATAAATGTTATTCCTAACATCTATTGCACATACACCAATTTTGCTGCGTTCTAAACTTATTGTGAGTTTCACAATACTATAACAAGCAACTAATTATCTAATTGGTGGTTAATCAATTAAATAATACAATGTGTATGCAAAATTAATCAAGAAACGGAAGAAATAAACTAAACAACTAGTCTTAAATTAAAACAATAAATAATAGGATTCATATTCATCCAATACAAAAACGAATCTAACCTAACATGTTAACATATAAATTAAAAAAAAAAGAATAATAGAAAAATATCACCCTAATCATGAAATAAACCAGAAGATGTTGATCCAAACCTAAGGTTGAATTTTTCAAAATTTTGATGTAATTGACTTTCAATTCCTTACTACAGCTTGATCTACTCTCTCAAAATTTAGTAATTGACCCCTTGTTCTTAATGAATTTGTTGATAATATTTTGTATATAGAGCCAAGAGAGATTTTTTTTTATATGTAGCCCTCATTCTCTATTTTAAGAGTCAAAAAATAAGTCAAAATCGTGTCCTATTTAGGTTCCAAAAAAATTTGAATCACGAAGGGAAACTAAAGATTTGTCTGCGAAAATGGCCTTCGCGTGCACCAGTATAACTACCGTGCGCGCCCGTAGAGCCAAATGGCTCTCAGGTTGGGGAAAATAAGGTGTCGTACGCGTGCCATGAATTGCCTGCGCACGCGTGTAGGTTCGCTTCGATTCGTCCATGAACAATTTTTGGTATTTTAGTCATAAATTTCTTTACAAATATCCGATTGAGTTGATTTAAAATGAGTTGGCAATATAATTCAAAGGGCTACAATTCTTCTAGAAGTATAATTTTTATAATTCAAACATTTGCTATCTGAAAAATGGGTCTCAAGTTGAAACTAAAAATTCGGAGCATAACTTTTTCGGCTGATAATTGATTTGTGAAAATACTTCCATTATATTTCACTCATTTGACCTCCAATTGCATTCAATTGATCCTATATGGTCTTCAATAATCGTTTTGTGCTCCGAATCAACTATTGAATGTTTACACTTTGATCCCCAAATTTTGAATTTTTTTCGCTCATTTTTCGTTCATTTCTTCCAAATCCACAAATTTTCATTGAGTTCAACCTAAAAAACATAATTAATACAAAATTAAGGTATAACTCATCTAAATCACTAACAAACTATAATTTAATAGTCTAGATAAGTTTACAAAATATACTTATCAGTTGCAGAAAATAAATATGTTGTCTGCTCAAGAGGAATAACATTCAAAACTTCATCGATTGCTTTCCCAAAATCCTCACTTAGCAACCTATCCGCTTCATCTAGTACCTGTCATATAAATAATCGTTAGTCAGAAGTTTGCTCACAAAATCTAATCATACAATCAATGTCCTGCTAGTTAGGAAATTTCATAAAACAGTTTCTTCTACCGACAATTCAAAATCAAAGACCTTTCCAATTCTAATACATTTAAGATAGAAAAATAGCAACACCAGTGCGGCTTCTTTAACGTCTTGTTACCTCCTTAAGCAACTTAGCACCATAAACTGTAAGGAGTGACCTAGTTAGGTATTTAGTTAGTTATAGGGGGCGGAACCACATGGGGTCATGTGTGGGGTCAAGTGACCCCACAAAAATTTTGGGTTTTTTTTTTTTTTTTTTTTTAAACCAAAAAGTTGGGTTTTTAATTAACTAAAAAAATAGGGTTTCTGATTAGACCCAAATTGGGTTTTTTATTAAACAAGAAATTAGGGTTTATTTCCGTAAAATTAATTACAAAACCTCAATTAAANTAGATTATCCAATAAAATCTCTCTTTTTCTATCTTGGAATACTGTTTATTTCGGATCTATTTTAATCAAGGGTTTAACGCTCCAGTCATTTTCTATCAGGTAGAGCTTTCTATCTCTGTCAGGATTTGATGTTTCTATTTTTAATTCTGGTTGGGATTCTGTTAATTTCTTGCTTTTGTTATTTGGGGACTTGAATGTGCTTTTTTAAGATAACAAGATTGTTCAAAATATTAATCTTTCATCTGTAATTTGTAATCCAACCGTAACCTAGAAATCTAAAGATGGGTTTCACAATTTTTAGTTGGAACTTAGATTACGACACTTTTAAGATCAGAAAAATGGATTTATGTTTGTAATTCATCTGTAATTTATGTAATGCAACCTTATAAATTTAATGTAGGATTTCTCAGTTTTGTTGGGGAACTTGATGATTACACTTTTGAGATCAGAAGATTTTGATGTAATAAATGTGAGTGCAAGGCTCCCATCCAAAAGCCAGTGCACGTGACACAGTTAAAATTTTGTTACTAAAATCCCTCACTCAAAGCATTAGGGGGACATGGACAATGTGTTGTTAAAGCTCAAATCAGTATAAACTTACCAAGTATTTCAAGGCACGAAGAAAGAAACCTTTAGTATTGGACAGATGATCAACAAGACGGCCAGGTGTTGCCACCTACAATATGAATTATGAGCATTGCAAATAAATTAATGGAGAAAAGATTCATCAAAAGATGCTGTCAAAAGTAGCATTGCATGTTCTAAAATTCTTTCAGAGGAAATAACATCTTCACACTACACTTGAACCAAGCATCTAGATAAAGAAAGGTTGATTGGTCAACTAGTTCTCAACTTGTGCAAGATCACTCATTTTATTGGTCAACTAGTTCTAAGCTGCTTTGGATACTCATTCATCTACTCAGGTTCCAATATATAATATCCATTTTCTTTAATAAGCTAAAATATAGTAGAATGCACAGTTTAAAAGGCAGTCACAAATACACTTGGTGCACCAGAAAAAAAGAAGGCTTACAACAATATGTGGCCTCCTCCCAAGAGAAATGCTCTGTTGCACTAGGTCTACGCCTCCCACAAGCTGCCAAAAAAAAATAAAAAATGATGCCCCTAATAAACAATAAGATCCACCAAAAATTAAACTAAAAATGGTTGTTATAAAAGTTGTATATCCTTCAAATTATTAGCTAAAATTTAAAGCATCATATTTTACCACTGCACACTTGACATCAATGTTAGATCCCAAGGCTTCAAACTGTTCGGCAATTTGGATGGCAAGATCCCGAGTTGGGGAGAGCACACAGGCGAAGAAGGGAGTTATGGTTGAACTACAACCACAATTCCAATTGCCTCTAATTCACACCAGAATTCACAAGTTCAACAGAAACCGATAAAATTGATATTAATTGCAATAATCAAAATTCAATTACAGCAACTAATAATGATGAAAGATAAAATGAGAAGAAGAGAGGAGGGATAGTCAGAATATGACAGAACAAATCACTGATTTCTACACTCCTTCTCCCTCTACTCTGTTATAACAGAAGAAAAAACGTTGGAAGAAAACTAGACGTGGGTTAAAGTTCTGATTCTCAAAACGACACCGTTCCCTTTATTGCAACGCTAATTCTGAATTCAAAATTTTAGTTAACCGTTGGCTGCTTCCTTCTTCTTCTTTCTTCCCTCCGTTTTTGGGATTCTTCTTCTTCTTTACCCCCCAATCCAGCTGAGCTCTCCGCTTCTCTTCATAACATCCCTCCCCCTTAGAACAACCTTGTCCCTAAGGTTGGAAGTCTGGAAATTTGGCTTGAATTTCTTCTGAATCCTCCCATGTAGCTCCCTCTGGATTGGAATCCACACAGTGTATTAGCCATTGAGTACTGGCTCTACCATTTTTATTGATTAACCTTGCAGAAAGGACTTGCAGTGGTTGAGCGTGTTCCTCAATTCCTATGTAATGTTTCGGAAGATCATATAGGGGAACCTCGTTCTCTCCAATCTTCTTCTTTAGTAACGATACATGGAATATAAGGTAGATTTGGGATGCAGCTGGTAGCTATAGTTTATAGGCTACCTTCCCAACCTTCTGCACTACCTTGTAAGGTCCATAATACTTTGCAGATAGCTTGGACCTCCTAACTACAGTTTGTTGAGCATACGGATGAAGCTATAAATATACCCAATCTCCAAATTGTAATAACCTTTCACTTATTTATTGATCTGCATAATGCTTCGTCGTGGCACTAACTTGGGCAAGGTTCTCCTTTAGCATTTTATCCATCTTTTGCCTTTCTTGTAGAATATCTTCCACTGAAGCAATGTTAGTCTACTGATAGGGTCCCGAGGCTAGTTGGGGGGGTTTGATACCATATAGGGCTTCAAAAGGTGTCATTCTAATAGAGGGGTACAGGGTAGTGTTATACCACCATTCAGCTAGGCTAATCCACGTAATCCATTGTTTTGGTTGCTTGTAAACAATGCATCTTAAGTACATTTCAAGGCATTGTTTCAGTTTTTCTGTTTGCCCGTCACTCTGACGCCTAGGTGTTTGAACAATGTCTGCCATAACTCACTTGTAAATATCTTATCTCTGTCAATAACAATGCTTTGAGGCATTCCATGCAATTTGTAGATGTTATCTAGGAATAACTTGGCAATGATTGGGGCTGTGAATGGATGTGAAAGTGTTAACAAGTGAGCATATTTGATAAACGTGTCCACCACCACCAGTATTACATTCTTTAATCCAAAGTATGCAGCCCTTCAATGAAGTCCATGGAGATGTGGCTCTAAGCATATTGTGGGATTGGTAGGGGTTGAAGTAATTCTGGGTAAGTCACATGTGGCCCTTTACACCTTTGTTATGTGTCACACTCCAAGACCTCCTGCTTAATGTCTCAGTTCATTCCTGACTAGAAGAAGTACTTAGCCCTTGTATACTTGTCTATATTCCTGAGTTTCCCCTTCTTGAGATGAGTGAATGGTTGCAATCAGTTTCTTCCATACTCCTTCCCCAGTACCAATATATATCTTTAACTTGTATTTGAGAAGTCCATTCAAGAACTGGTAATCTGGTTCTATGTCTTTAGTGAGTAGCACAACAATGATTTTACCTTCTGCTTCTTTATCTCCTTTATAGCTAGCTATTACTTCTTCAACCCATACTGGAGTGACTCAGTGATTGCCAAGCATTCAACCCCCTTTTCTTCTTTCTTGGACAAGGCATCTACTACTTTGTTATCAACACCCTTCTTATAATGTATTTCATAACTCAGTCTTAAGAGTTTAGATAACCAGTTCTGCTATAATGGAGTAGTGATCCTTTGCTCAAGTAAGTACTTGAGTGACTGATGATCTGTCTTAATGATGAAGTGGTGACCTTCTAAATAGTCCCTCTCCCAATCACAGTTACTAGAGCTAACAATTCATTCTCATAGATCTATAACACCAAATTTCTGTTGTTTATTCCCTTGCTTAGGTAGGTTATTGACCTCTTGTTCTGCAGCATTGATCCTAATCCCCCATAGCATGCATTCGTTTCCATAATGAATAGGATAGAGAAATCTGGTAAAGCCAGTACTGGGGTAGCACTCATAGCATCCTTTAATTTCTGAAAAGCTGATTCAGCAGCCTCCCCAATGAAAATTCTCCTTCTTTAGTAGTTCAGTGAGTGGCTTGGCTAAGGCTCCGTAACCTCTTACAAACCTCCTGTAATATCCAGTTAAGCCAAGAAATCTCTTCAACTGTCTAACATTGGATGGCTTAGGCCATTCCTGCATTGCCGCTATCTTAGAGGGAGACACTCCCTCTGCAGATATAATGTGGCCTATGTACTCTACGCTAGATTGGCCAAAAGAGCACTTGCACCCCTTAGCATATAATTGGTATTACTTTAAAAGTTCCAATACAACATGTTTACAATGAGTCTTCCCGTCCGGGCTATATACCAGTATATCACTAAAAATAACAAGATAAACTACCTAAGATGCAGCTCAACTACCACATTCATTAGGTATTGAAAAGTGCCAAGGGCATTTGTAAGCCTAAATGGCATGACCCTGAATTCAAAAAGACCATCATGGGTCTTGAAAGCTATCTTGTGGACATCTTCTTTAGCCACCCTTAAAATTAATATTCAAGCTTATGACAGTAAGCTGAAGAATTTAGAACCAGAAATGAAAATGAATCCTTGTATTTTTTATGCTTCAATATACATTACATTGGTGTTTATATAGACACATTTGGAGTAGGGAGCAAGCAAGTAATAAATCAATTACAAATGAAAAGAAAATAAAGGTACAGATCAGTTGCAACAGAAAAGAGGGACCACAGGTGCACAATAGCTGTAGCCAAAATGATTTGCTGATCACGTGAATGGAAGCCTGATGATACTGATGAAATTCCAATTTTAACATCCCCTCTCAAGCTGGAGTTTATCCCTTAACTCCAAGCTTGTTTTTAAGAGTAAGAAATCTGGTTTGTGATAATGGTTTGGTCAGCAAGTCTGCTATCTGATCTGAAGAAGGAATGTATTGGATTTCCAGCTTTCCTTCAAGAACCTTATCTCTAACAAAGTGTATATCCAATTCGATATGTTTGGTTCTAGCATGGTAGACTGGATTTGAAGCCAGAGCACTAGCACTAAGATTATCACACCAAAGTATGGGAAGTGAAGATGGACTTAACTTGATTTCTTTGAGCAAAGATTCAATCCAGGAGATTTCAGCAGCTGCATGAGCTAGTGCCCGATATTCTGACTCTGTGCTAGACCTGGCCACAACATGTTGTTTCTTTGAAGACCAAGCTACCAGTGTATCTCCTAAGTAAACACAATAGCCGGCTGTTGACCTTCTGTCATCAGGGCATGAAGCCCAGTCTGCATCAGCAAAACCTGTGATATATATTCTGTCACTCCTCTGAATCCACAATCCTTGGTCAATTGTTCCTTTTAGGTATCTGAAAATTCTCTTGACTGCTTTCCAGTGAGCATCTGATGGTTCTTGCAAGAACTGACTCATCTTGTTGACAGCAAAGGTTATGTCAGGGCGTGTATGTGCTAGATATTGCAGTCCTCCAACAGCACTTCGATAAAGTGAAGGATCAGCCATTCTTTCACCTTCATTTTTGGAGATAATCTTGCCAGTAGTCATAGGAGTGGCACATGGTTTGAGATTTTCGAAATTGAATCTTTTTAACAGATCTTTTGTATATTTGATCTGAGTGAGATGCAAGCCTAAGTCATTTCTCTTTACTTCAATTCCTAGAAACTGATGAAGTTCACCCATATCCTTCAAGGCAAACTGAGCATTTAACTTGTCAATGAAATGTTGTACCATCTTATGATTATTTCCAGTAACCACAATATCATCCACGTAGACTAAGGCAAAGATAACTTGCTTCTGATCCATGTAAAAAAATAAAGAGCTGTCTGCCTTGGAGTTCATAAACTTCCACTCAAGAAGAGTTTGCTTCAATTTTTCATACCAAGCTCTAGGTGCTTGTTTAAGTCCATAGAGTGCTCTTTTTAGTTTACAAACAAAATTGGGATTTGTTTTATCAATAAAACCTTCTGGCTGTTTCATAAAGACTTCTTCATCTAAACCTCCATTTAAAAAAGCATTGTTAATATCAACCTGTCTGATGCTCCATTCTTTAGAGACTGCAAGAGTAAGAATTATCCTTAATGTTGAAGCTTTTATAACTGGACTAAAGGTTTCATGATAATCCACTCCTGATGTCTGCAAGAAACCTTTGGCTACCAGTCTTGCCTTGTGCTTCAGAATTCTGCCATCAATATCTTGTTTGAGTCTAAACACCCATTTGTTTCCAATGACCTTCTGATTGTTCAGATGTGGTACTAGTTCCCAAGTTTTGTTCCTCATTAGTGCTTTGTATTCTTCTTCCATTGCTTTATGCCAATCTTTGTTTGATAGAGCCTCACATACATTGCTGGGCTCTACCTGGCTGTGTTCCATGCTATATTCTTTGCATTGAATCGAATAGACTTTAGGCTTAAAAATACCAGCCTTACTTCTAGTGACCATAGGATGTTCCAAGGCTTGGTTCACTTGATTTTCAAACTGATTACTTTGCATTTCCATACAAGTATTCAGTTCCTCAGTAACTTCAGTTTGTTCTGCTTGAGTAATTTCAGTCACTTCTTTACCCACCATTTGTATGTGCTCAGAACTTGCTTCTGTGTTTCCATTTCTGTTTACTTCAGATAGCAAATTTTCAACTGACTCCTGCTGATCATGCACAAAAGGTGCTGCTGTTGGAGGAGCATCAGAGTGTACTTCATCAGTTGAGCAAGTGTGATTATGGATTGAAGGAGCATAGAAGGGTAGATAATGAATGATAGTTTCAGAATTTTGAGCATTGGTTCTTTTATTGAGAAAACCAGATTGAAATGGGAACTCATTTTCATTGAAAACTACATGTCTAGATATATACATTCTACCTGTTGGACTGAGGCACTTGTAGCCCTTATGAGAGTTGCTGAACCCAAGAAACACACACTTTATGGAATGGAAACTGAGTTTATGTTCTTGATATGGTCTAAGGCAAGGGAAACAAGCACAACCAAAGATTTTTAGTGACTTGTATTCAGTTGATTCATTGTTCAGAACTTGACATGGTGCTTTCATTTTAAGAACAGGTGTAGGTAGTTTGTTAATAAGGTAAGTGGCTGTGTGAAAGGATTCCCACCAATAGTGTAAAGGCATGCTAGCTTGAGCAAGGAGAGTTAAGCCAGTTTCTGTGATGTGCCTATGTTTCCTTTCAGCCCTACCATTTTGGGCTGAGGTGTAAGGACAAGAGAGACGCATGTTAATGCCAGAATTTTTAGCTAAGTCACTGAATGCTCTAAATTCTCCTCCCCAGTCAGATTGAAGCGCTTTGATTTTCCTATCAAACTTATTTTCAACCAGGTTTTTGAACTGAATGAAAAGATTTAAGGCTTCAGATTTGTTTTTCATAGGAAATATCCATGTATATCTGCTGAAATCATCAACAAATATGATGTAGTATTTAAAGCCGGAGGTTGAAGCAATAGGTGCAGGCCCCCAGACATCTGTATGGATTAAGTCAAGAGGAGCTGAGGCATGAGAAATAGATAATTTGAAGGGCAGTGAATGTGATTTACCAAGTTGGCAAGCATCGCATAAATGACTGATTTTATTCACATCAAGATTTTCATTACAAGACTTGAGCACTTGTGACATCACTGTGGTTGTGGGATGTCCAAGTCTCATATGCCATTGCTTTAGCCTAGACACATACTCATTTGTGATAGTGGAAACATTTGATTTAACAGTGAAGGTGGAAGGATGTGATTTGTTTAACTGAAATGACTCTTGACAGGAAGGCCTTTTGGCTGGATCCACATGCTCAAGTTGATAAAGTCCATCCTTAAGCTTCCCTTCCAGCAGTACCTTCTTCGTTTGTTTGTCCTTAACAACACAGAAATCAGAGTGAAATTCCATAAACACACCATTATCAGATGTTAATTGAGACACACTTAACAAGTTCTTTTTAATTGAAGGTACTAGCAATACATTTCTGAGCTTTAGTGACTTGTGATTCAATGTATGCAGATGATTAGTGCCAATATGTGAGATGTGAAGTTTATTACCATCACCAACAGCAAGACACTCCTTACCACCATATTCATGTGCATCAGACATGTTTTTCCTCTCAGCTGTAACGTGATTACTTGCTCCTGAGTCTGCAAACCAAGCTGGATCTGCTATAGTGCTGGGAGAGGCTATGAATGCAGCTGGCTTTGAGGAACTGTTGTTGTAGTGCTGATCAGGCCTTGATCCCATGTACCTTTCATCATATCGATTGAAACATTTATCTGCTGAGTGATTGCTTAAACCACAGATTTGACAAGGTCCTTTGATTTCAGTTGACCTGTTGAACCTTCCTCTGCTCCTACCACCTCTATTGTTGTAGTTTCTTCCTCCAAATTTAGATCTAGTTCCTCTGTTGGAACTTGACATGTGTGCAAAGTTTGCTGATGTGTGATTCAGATTGACAGAGGCTAGGTTGTTTCTCACAGTGTTAAGGTGCTCAATACGACTTTCAAAAGTCATCAAAACAGACTGCAATTCTGGCCAGGAGATGAATTCTCTGCTGTTGATTTGAACAACAATAGGAGTGTACTCATCATCCAATCCTGCCAATACTTGTGTAACAAGATCATTGTGAGATATATTCTTTCCTGCAATTTCGAGGTTATCAGCCAACTGCTTGATTGTGTTCAAGTATTGATCAATGCTCATAGAACCCTTCCTGGTTCTTTGGAGTTCATTGATAAGAAAAATAACTCTTGACTTATTCATCACACCAAAACTTTCTTGAACAGCATTCCACAGACTGCAGGAGCTTGTGGATCCCATCACCCTCATGGCGATCTCAGCAGTCATTGATGAATAGAGCCATCCCATTAGAAGCTGATCAGTTGACATCCATCTTCCATATTCTTCATTAGAAACCATTTCAACAGTAGCTCCAGCAGATCCTGTGGTTTGTGTTGCTAAGAATTCAGCTGGGCAGACTTTGCTTCCTGTGATAAAGCCTTCAAGATTGTGACCCTTAATGATAGGCATCACCATGTTTTTCCATAGCAAGAAGTTGTTTCTCTCAAGTTTAACCGGTGGCACCTGAGTGAGACTGATTCCCAGTAATGGCATCTGGTTTCCTCCCAACCTTGGAGGCACCAGTGTGATCGAAGTAGGCTGTGCAGATTGAGTGTTATCATTTGAGTCGGTGTTAGCCATTTTGGCTCTGATACCAAGTTAAAATTAATATTCAAGCTTATGACAGTAAGCTGAAGAATTTAGAACCAGAAATGAAAATGAATCCTTATATTTTTCTTACTTCAATATACATTACATTTGTGTTTATATAGACACATTTGGAGTAGGGAGCAAGCAAGTAATAAATCAATTACAAATGAAAAGAAAATAAAGGTACAGATCAGTTGCAACAGAAAAGAGGGACCACAGGTGCACAATAGCTGTAGCCAAAATGATTTGCTGATCACGTGAATGGAAGCCTGATGATACTGATGAAATTCCAATTTTAACAATCACTAAAAATACCAAGATAAACTTCCTAAGATGCTGCTCAAATACCTCATTCATTAGGTATTGAAAAGTGCCAAGGGCATTTGTAAGCCTAAATGGCATGACCCTGAATTCAAAAAGACCATCATGGGTCTTGAAAGCTATCTTGTGGACATCTTCTTTAGCCACCCTGATTTGATGGTATCCAGCCCTTAGATCAATTTTTGTAAACAACTCTACCCCTTTTAGTTCATCCAGTGCATCAATCAAGTGCATAGGATGCTTGTCCTTGACTGTGAGGGTGTTCAACTGCCTATAGTCAACACAAAATCTCCAGATCCCATCTTTCTTCTTGACCAATAACAGATGTGAGGCATAAGGGCTATTGCCTGGTTGTACTATCCCACTGTCTCTCATCTCCTTAACCATCCTTTCAATCTCTGCTTTCTGAATGTAAGGGCACCTGTAGGGCATGATTTTAGAGGGCTGAGCTCTTTCTTTCAATGGGATATGGTGGTCATTGAACCTAGAAGGTTGTAATCATTTAGGTCCTAGGAAGACCCTGCGAAGTTGATCTACAACATCCTTAAGTTCAGCAGGGATGACCTCTCTTTCCTTTTCATTGATGCTTTGATTTGTGCCATCACTCCTTAAGCTTGGTTCTTGAACCAACAGTCCTCTCAATTATCAATCATCATTTGGAATTCCTCTTTAATGGCTTCACTTTGTAGTTCCATCTCTATACCTTTATAAGTAAAGGTAATGCTGCTTCTTAGAAAATCAAATAACACAGGGACAAATTGACTCAACCAATCCACCTCCAAAACCATATCACTACCTTCTAATTTCAAGACTCTCAGTTGGTATTGAAACTCCAGGACTTGCATCCATATCAAAGGATTACAAACTGACTTACCGATGAGTTTTTCAGCTCTTGCCACAGTAAAAAAAGTAGGTTTTGTTGGTTGCATCTAGCAGTTGATATTTTTTACCAAGGTTTTATCAATGAAATTGTGGGTACTCCCACTATCAATTAATATCGATACTTCTCTCTTTTTGATCATCATTGGTAGTCCGATGGTTTTTGCTCTGTTGCTGCCCATCAATGCATAGATGGAGATTTCCATCATCTCCTATAGTTCCCTTTTTCCCTCTGATCTTCTTCCTACCTTGGAGGTTCATCTAACTCCATTTCCATCTCTTCATCTACTAATATGAAATTGAGCATCTTATTTTTTGCACACATGACCCCTAGTATACTTCTCATCACATTTATAACATAATCCTAATTCTCTTTTTGTCTGGAAGTCAGAGGGAATGATAGCTTTGAATTTCAGATGGTTGGTTGAGTTTTTTGGGTTTGGTTCAGTGTAGGGTGTAGGTTTAGTTGTAGTTTCATTTGGTCTAGGACTAGGGTGAGACCTTTTTGTATGGGGTTATGTTTTGAAGGTTTTTGGACCTCTATTAAAGGTTGTGATGGTATTCTCTTGAAGTAGAGCAACCTCAAAGGTTTTGGCTAAGGTTGGGGGTTGCATAATTTTAACCATGGACTTAATCTCATCCTTCAAACAACTGGTGAATATTAAAATATAGTAGTATTAAGGTAAATGGGATAGGGAAATCCTCACCTGGGACTTCAATTCTTCAAACTGTTCATGATATTCTATAATGGTTCCTCTTTGCTAAAGATTTCTATCACTTCTTCATCCATGTTTTCTACAAACCTCCTGCAGATCTCCTTGGAAAACATGTCACAATCAGCATTAGGATGGCTGGAGATAAAGCCATGGAATCATGTTATCACGTGAAGAGTAGTTGGCAAGGGAAAAGAATCAGAACTAGAAGGAAGGAAAGAGGAAGCCAACAAAAGTAATTGAAATTCAAAGGCATGCAACGTCATTTAGGTTCAAGTCATACAGTGTCGTTTTGATTAAATGAAATGGTAATTAGTTTTGTTAAAACACGTTTTCTTTATTGCTTTTAGTAATGCGATGTATCTGCTGAGCTTATAGATACAGAAAGGGTGCAAATGGTTCGAGGGCTTTTGTAACCTGATCATTCAGTGAACTTTGTTGAAATCATCCAATAGCTTTTCTCATCTCCTTCTTCTAATTTTCTCTTTTACCTTATCCACATTCTCTCTATCTCTGCTTGGTGACTTAGTTTTATCTGTTTCAGCAGAGTTTAGTGTATTTTTTTGTTACGGTTTGAGGAAAGCAACCAATAAGCATCCAGCCGTGACAAATTGGTATCAGAGCAAGCATATTAGACTGCTTAAGTGAAATCATGGATACTAGAGCTAAGTTGGTTGATGATCATCTAAAGAAAAATGATATGGAAATAACCGATTTGGGAACTGCACTCAAGGCGACCAGTAGGCTGGAGGGGAAGTTAAATTCTACTTAGCAAAATCTGTAAGTATTTGGGCTAAGACAGGAGAAAATGGAGAGTACAGTTCTAGATATGAACCTAAAATATGAGAAACTGGTGAATATGGTGGCACAATTGACATCTAATTTGAGAGCGGACCAAAAGAACATAGGAGTAGAAGGGTCTGCTGCAAACATGAGATCTGGGTGTGGGCTAACTCTACAAGGATTTGATGGGCAGGAGAGTATCCGTATAAGGGATGAATATAGAGGAGATACTAAGCTACCTAAAATTGATTTCCCTCACTTTGGGGGAGAGGGACCTAGAGAATGGCTTAGAAAAGCTAGAAAATATTTCCAAATGCATCTGATCCCAGATGAGTTGAAAATGGGGATTGCAGAGATGTATCTTAAAGGTAAGGCTGATATATGCTTTGATGGCTTCATTGCAAGTCACCCAAATGCAGATTGGAACATATTTTCTGAGGGGATTTGCAAAAGGTTTGCAGAGAATACTGGAGAAGAAGCGATGGAAACTTTCAGTAAGATCATGCAAGTAAGCTCCACTGCTGAATACCATGAGAAGTTTGAGGAGTTGAAAGCTCATGTGATGGTATCCCTCCCTCATGTCCCTGAATCCTATTATATTTCAGTATTTACAAGTGGCTTGAAAGGAGAGATCAAGTCCATGGTTAAGATGATGAGGCCGGATACATTAGCTAAGGCATTTGAAATTGCCTGCCTCCAAGAGTCTATCATCCTAGCCATTAACAGATTTCAGAAGCCAAAGAATTTCCCAACCAACCAAAACAGATGGAACCCCCTTATACTACTCCACCTAAGGATATGAAATCTACTGATCCGAGTCCCACAATCAATAAACCACACCAACAGTACAAAACCATCACCCCAACTAACTTTCAAACAAAAAGAAACCTAGGCATGTGCTATAAGTGTGATGAAAAATACACTTTAGGCCACATTTGTAAGGATAGATCCATCAACTTCTTATTAGCGGAGGAGGAGGAAGATGAGGGATCCAAGGAAACCAAGGACCCTGAAATAGAGGAAGAATCAGGGGTGAGGTAATGGAAATATCTATTGCTGCATTAGCGGGAAGATGGAAACATCAGACCATCTGGATATCGAGAATCATTAGGGGAAGGAAAATATCCATATTAATAGACAGTGGAAGCACTTACAGCTTTTTAGATGAGATATTGGCTAGATGATTGAAATAAGCACTGAAGAGTCCAACAAAGTAACTGTCACAGTAGCAAATGGGGATAAACTAGAGAGTAAAGCCATTTGTCAACCAGTGGTATGGAAGATTCAGAGTTGGGAATTCCAATACAAACTTAAGACCCTTAAGTTGGCAGGAAGTGACATAGTTTTGGGGAGTGAATTGGATGAGCCAATTTAGCCCTATTGAATTTGATTGTGCTGAAAGTTATGTTAAGTTCTAGAGACAGAACAGTGAGGTGAAGTTGAGATATGAAGTATCAAAATTGTCCGTGGATATGATAGAGGCCCCAGAGATGGAAAGGATAGTAGACAGGAATCACCATGGAGTTATGGGCCAGTTATATTCTCCTAAAGAGGAAAAACCCTAAGAGGCGATACCTAGCAAACTACGGGAAGTAATCCATCAACTTTTAAGGATGTTTGAGGAACCGAAAAGGCTACCTCCACCAAGATCACATGACCACCACATTTCTCTTAAAGAAAGGGCTCAGCCTTTTAAAATTAGACCCTACAGGTGTCCATTCATCCATAAGACAGAGATAGAAAAGCTGATTAAAGAAATGCTGCAATCTGGGATTATACAAGCAAGTAGTGGTCCTTTTGCCTCACCTGTACTCCTTGTCAAGAAGAATGATGGAACTTGGAGATTTTGTGTTAATTATGGGCAGTTGAATGCCCTAACAAATAAGGACAAATTCTCAATACCACTTATTGATGAACTATTAGATGAACTTCATGGAGCGAAGTTTTTTTTCAAAAATTGATCTTAGAGCAGGTTATCACCAGATAAGAGTTACTGAAGGATATGTTTATAAGACTGCATTTAAAACACACCAAGGGCTGTATGAGTTCAAGGTAATGCCCTTTGGCCTCACCAATGCACCCGCTACCTTCCAAAGCCTCATGAATGAGGTGTTTAAGGACCAGCTGAGGAGATGTGTTAGTATTTTTTGATGACATCTTGGTGTAGAGCACTGATCTAGCCTCTCATTGCCAACATGTGGAATCAGTAATGGGGATATTATAGAAACACCAACTATATGCCAAGAGGTCTGATAAGTATAGATTTTATACTTATTTGTGACGCTAAATTATGATATTTTATTGTCTTTTGAATTAAAATTCTATCTAATTTATGTTAAGTTTTTGTTTGTAGGTAAAACTTTATATTTTATGAAGAATTGAAGAAAATAATGCAAAGTAACGGGAAAATGGCAAAAATTCAAAGTGCGATTATTAAATTGGCATGGGATGCACAAATAAATTTATTTTAAGGATCAACTTGCAGTACAAATAAGAATTGAGAATTTGGAAAGAAGAATTATTTTCTTTTGGTATTGGAAGTTAATTGGGCCTCAAATTGAATTTCTAAATGGACCAAATTTAGGTACACAAACACACACACACACACACACACACA
>CAIGRB010149032.1:2361-20395 GCA_903798255.1 Fraxinus quadrangulata
TTTTTTTTTTCATTTTTTAGTTTAATTGTTTTAATTGTTAATAATATTTGGGAAAATATTAATTCTGAAGTCACAATTTCGCTTTTAATGAATTTGGTCAATTTTGACTTTTTAGGTTGACTAACAATGGATGGAAACTCATTCATTTAGACATTTGTCGCATATTTATTAAAGGTTTGGTGCCTCTACTGGCACAAATCAAATGTTAGGGTAAAGTGCGCAAAAATATGAAAGATTTGGGACCGCTGCTGCAATTTTTCGTATAATCAATTTCAAGATTGAGAGAGAGCAAATGTTGCTTTAAGGACACCATTTAATAATGTATCCAAGCCTTATCCTTTGATCGGTTATTTCAAATTAGATTTATGATGTTTTAGTGTGAGGTAATTGACACAAAACTCTCTTAGTTGTAAAATGGTGAATATTCATTATCCTTTCATTTTGGTGCAATACCTCTCTATATGCCATTTTTTTTAAGAAATACATTCTTTTTTCTATTTTCTCAATAAAATATTGTGAAATGACGAATGTACTTTCTTTTTTAAGTAAAACAAAAGAAAAGAAGAAAATAATGAATTAATTGCACTTAAAGGTTTGTATTCCGCACTAAAGGTTTCAAATAAGGTCATTTGCTACTATTTTTAATAGGTGGGCGGTTTTCTTCTATTAAACCGAAAGAAAACTATTTTAGTTTGTCCCATATAAGAAAATTAACCAGATAAAAGCTATTTTATATACGACTACACTTTTGAAGAGTGTAATTACGTGTATCATATAAAATCTCTCTCCCCGTGCAAATGGAGGGTGTGAATCACTAATCGAGTTAGTACTTTGAACATTGAACTTGTATGTGAACGTGCCCTATGTACACAAACGTCAGACCAAATGAACTAAAATTGGCTCCTTAGAAGAGTACATGTTGCCCTCATTTTCTATACCTTTTTTTTTTCTATTTTTTTTTTCTTTCAAATGACTTTATAACTCCTAAAACTCTTGTGGTTATTACCTATTAATGGAGAGTATACACGTTTAAATTAATGATGGTGTTAAAGGTTGTAACACCTTTAGCTCCTAGTCTGATTAAGTTACCATTACAGCCTTTTATATAGGTCAGTTTTTCCTTTGTTCCATACACGGATTCTCTTTTCTGCACACATTTCAGTCTTCTATTTGGAATTTTTTCAATTTATGTTTGAAGTCTTGATGATCTTGTTCTAATACAAATTCAATCCGTCAGAGTAAAAATTGAAGTATTTGAATTCTACTAATTTCTCCATTGTATTTGGGAAGACAGGTGCTCATATGAAACCTTAAGAACTTATCATAAGTGAGCCAATATATTTTAATGACACCGTGTAACATACAATCCTCGATTTTCAAATCTGTTATCTTTGTATCAATTATTATTTCCTATTGTTTTCTTATTATTTGTTATTTTTTTGTAATTAATAAAAATATATTATTCTCTAATTTTATCTAACTATATCATTCCACATATCTTCATTCTCGAGACTCGAGCTGTCGTTGAGCATGTCAAGACAAGAAAACAGGGAGATGAAAAGAAGAAAATTAATTTTTATAAGTTTTACTAAATATTTATGTCACATTTAGCGATGTGAATTAATAATAATAACAGTCATTACATGTGCATTAATGTTCATATCTTTGTTGACATTCTTTTACATGGTACGTTCGTATCCTTGGATTCTTCATTAATCTTTTATATTACTCCTTAAATTGTGTCATATAAGAGGAATGTCCAACAAGATGTACATTTAGATTAATCCTAATAATAAATTGTGTTAAGAAACAAATAGAAGCTAAAAGTAGTTTCAATACAATCGTAAAACAAAACGATAAAAAGAAGCCCTTGAAAGAATTAAATTTGAAACTCAACAATCATTCCTTGTTTGATCTATCTATTATTTTCAAAATACACTTTTATCTCTCTTATTTTTAATTACACATTTTTAATAAAATAATATTACACGTAAACTCAAAAAAAATTTAATCACACATTCTATATTAAATCACTATTCAAAAATATGTATTTTTGTCAGAAAAAATAATCACTTTGGTGAAAGAATAGTTTGAAAGATTTGTCTATAAAGAAAGAATTATAATAGAAATTTTAATTCCATGTTTAAAATTAAGATGGTGTCTTATGCGTCCATCGGTATGAACCAAAATATTGGAATAATGCTATCTAATATTAATCTAAGTATCGATATATTATATATGTTCAATTAAATGAATTATTTAACGTTACATTTAAATATGAGAATCTATCATTTAATCTTATCTAACTGGTGTACCCTACTTTAAATTATACGTGCTGGTTTGAAGATATTGATTATCGTTTCAGGTGGTTCAGTCCATATTACAGGGGAACTTTGTCAAAATTTTCATAAAAGTGAGTCATAGTTAGAACATGTCAAAGTTGCCTTGGTGTTAATTGATGATGTTAATTAAATTTTTTTTTCTGAATGGGCATTTTAAGTTATGAAATCCTAGTGTTAATACAATCAAACCAAATATACAGTAAATGATTGTCAAACTAAATGAATACTTATGCCATATCGAAAAATTTACAACAAAATTTTTGGAAATGCTCACTATAAATTAGTGGGTCAATAAGTAGGTAAAAAATTTTGTGGCCCTTTCAATCCAATTAGTTAAAAGTAGAAAAAGTAGAAAATTTTATAATAATTAAACAGTAATTAAAAAAAATATGTGCCTAGACACGCTTAAGAGCGCCTTAAGTGGTTAAAGCTTTCGTTGACCGCTTACTTAGTTGCCTAGGCACTAGGCATGACGTTTTGGTCACGCCTCGCGTTCTAGGCTCGCGATTTACAACAATGGACAATACATGAGAAGAAAGTCATTATATTTGATTATGAGACTAGCATCGACTTGTGTTGCTCGTGGTTTTGTACTGTTATTTTCTTAAGGTGAGTTGTAAGGTTTTGATGCGCAAGCACATTAAATCAAAGGAAAATCCCATTTATACACTCTAAAGTGTACAATCATGCTTGACATTGCCTTTATTTAAAAACAATTGTTAAATGGAAAACTATTTTTTTCTTTTAAAATTTGTCAAGTGACATTTAATCACATGGTAAACTGTCAAACTTGATGTACACGTGTACAGCAAGCATGATTGTAAATCAAAAATGTCAAAAACTTGTTAAAATACAAAACAAGTTTATAATATTTCAAAATTTATAATAGAACAATTTAAAGTGAGCGAGCAAATTAAATAATTTTTTTTTTAAAAAATTATTATTTTAGTAGATGGGGACAATGGACTTTGTGAAACACAATTTTTTAATATATGAGTTAATAAGAATTATTATGTTTGTCGATCACAAATCTTGAGATGCGCCTCACACGACTAAAGTGCACCCAAAAGCTATCTCAAAATTAGTACTTTGAATTGTTTTTGGCTCGCCTTACTTTAAGGTGGACCTTATGACGAGTTTCAATTGAGTTCTTCAAAATAATAATTATTAATGTATCAATCATATGGTATTCTTCCTCGAAGAGCCCAAAATTCATGAACTTACAAGTTCTCTAGTTTCTTTTAGGAGTTTCATTATGCTTAGTGTAAACTAAAGCTTGTTATGACATCTGGTTAATTGTTGGTGAATCATATAATCAAAGCAAAATTGCAGTAGCGGTCCCAAACCTTTCAGATTTTTACGCACTTCATCCTAACCTTTGATTTGTGCCAGCAGAAATCCCAGACCTTTAATAAATATGCGGCAGATGTCCAAATAGATGAGTTTCCATTTATTTGACCGATAGTCAACCTAAAAACTCAAAATTGACCAAATATATTAAGGGCAAAATTGTAACTTTACATTTTACATTTAAAATAATTATAAAGAAAAGGAAAAGAAAAGAAATAAAAAGGCCACCCTACCCCACCTGACCTAAGTTCTCTTCTCCAGCCAACAAATTTCCTTCTTCACCTCACACCACCACCCATCACCCACAGTCATCACCTACAGCCACCAACACGTCATCGCACCTCCACTGCCACCACCCATCACCCACCTAAGCTGAAGCCCTCAACAAATCACAGAAAATGTTTTGAGCATTCAATAAGCTTTTTCTACCTTTTCCAAGATGAGTCATAATAGTTGTTGAAATTATCGATACCAACGATGCCGTTGCCGTGTTTTTTCAAGGCGAGGCTAACGTGGGTGTCAACGAAACCGGCGGACCCGGTGACGAGAACGGAAGGTTTGGAACATTAGAACGGAAGACGCATATTTTTAACCAATAGATTCAAAAAACATCAAATCTGAACATTTTGAGCTTGAACCCTTTACCACCACCATTTTCAGCCATAGTCAAGAGTTGTAATCGGGCAACATGAATTCAAATTTGGGCTGTGAGAATGCAAACAGTCTCGTTGTTAATCTGGGTCATGAAATGTTGCTCCGTCAATGCCACGGTTTTCTCAAATTTAACAGCCTCCCGTGGGTTATTGTCAATAGCCTAATCTTATCCCTCTGAATCAATTTCAGGAGAAGCCATTATTGGTTCCCAAACAGGAGACAATTAGTGGCAATGTCGAGAAAATGGTGGCTCACCGTCATGGCAAGCAGCACCCACAACAGCAGATTGTATATGACCATGTCTATAAGGCTGCTAAGTTGATTCTGGCTGGAATTTCTCAAACGGGCAAGAGATATTGGCACGGCTCAATTAGTCGACGACGAGTCGGTGGAAATGTGGTGGTAGAAAAAGGAGAGAGATGGAGCTAGGGGTGATGAAGATGAAGATGGGGTGGGGGCATATTTTCTTTTTTATTTTTTAGTTTAATTGTTTTAATTGTTAATAATATTTGGGAAAATATTAATTCTGAAGTTACAATTTCACCTTTAATGAATTTGGTCAATTTTGACTTTTTAAGTTGATTAATAGTCAAATGGATGGAAACTCATCCATTTAGACATTCGCCGCATATTTATTAAAGGTTTGGGGCCTTTGCTGGCACAAATCAAATGTTATGGTAAAGTGCGCAAAAATCTGAAAGATTTGGAACCGATGCTGCAATTTTCCGTATAATCAATTTCAAGATTGAGAGAGAGCAAAGGTTGCTTTAAGGACACCATTTAATCATGTATCCAAGCCTTATCCTTTGATCGGTTATTTCAAATTAGCTTTATGAAGTTTTAGTGTGAGGTAATCGACACAAAACTCTCTTATGTTTGTCTCCATTGTAAAATGGTGAATATTCATTATCCTTTCATTTTGGTGCAATACCTCTCTATATGCCATTTTTTTAAAGAAATACATTCTTTTTTCTATTTTCTCAATAAAATATTGTGAAATGACAAATGTACTTTCTTTTTTAAGTAAAACAAAAGAAAAGAAGAAAATAATGAATTAATTGCACTTAAAGGTTTGTATTCCGCACTAAAAGTTTCAAATAAGGTCATTTGCTACTATTTTTAATAGGTGGGCGGTTTTCTTCTATTAAACCGAAAGAAAACTATTTTAGTTTGTCCCATATAAGAAAATTAACTAGATAAAAGCTATTTTATATACTACTACACTTTTGAAGAGTGTAATTACGTGTATCATATAAACTCTCTCTCCCCGTGCAAATGGAGGGTGTGAATCACTAATCGAGTTAGTACTTTGAACATTGAACTTGTATGTGAACGTGCCCTATGTACACAAAAGTCAGACCAAATGAACTAAAATTGGCTCCTTAGAAGAGTACATGTTGCCCTCATTGTCTATACCTTTTTTTTTTTCTATTTTTTTTTTCTTTCAAATGACTTTATAACTCCTAAAACTCTTGTGATTATTACCTATTAATGGAGAGTATACACGTTCAAATTAATGATGGTGTTAAAGGTTGTAACACCTTTAGCTCCTAGTCTGATTAAGTTACCATTACAGCCTTTTATATATGTTAGTTTTTCCTTTGTTCCATACACGGATTCTCTTTTTTGCACACATTTCAGTCTTCTATTTGGAATTTTTTCAATTTATGTTTGAAGTCTTGATGATCTTGTTCTAATACAAATTCAATCCGTCAGAGTAAAAATTGAAGTATTTGAATTCTACTAATTTCTCCGTTGTATTTGGGAAGACAGATGCTCATATGAAACCTTAAGAACTTATCATAAGTGAGCCAATATATTTTAATGACACCGTGTAACATAAAATCCTCGATTTTCAAATCTGTTATCTTTGTATCAATTTTTATTTCCTATTGTTTTCTTATTATTTCTTATTTTTTTGTAATTAATAAAAATATATTATTTTGTAATTTTATCTAACGATATCATTCCACATATCTTTTCATTCTTGAGACTCGAGCTGTCGTTGAGCATGTCAAGACAAGAAAACAGGGAGATGAAAAGAAGAAAATTAATTTTTATAAGTTTTACTAAGTATTTATGTCACATTTAGCGATGTGAATTAATAATAATAACAGTCATTACATGTGCATTAATGTTCATATCTTTGTCGACATTCTTTTACATGGTACGTTCGTATCCTTGGATTCTTCAATAATCTTTTATATTACTCCTTAAATTGTGTCATATAAGAGGAATGTCGAACAAGATGTACATTTAGATTAATCCTAATAATAAATTGTGTTAAGAAACAAATAAAAGTTAAAAGTAGTTTCAATACAATCGTAAAACAAAACGATAAAAAGAAGCCCTTGAAAGAATCAAATTTGAAACTCATCAATCATTCATAATCTCTATTATTTTTAAAGTACACTTTTATCTTTCTTATTTTCAATTACACATTTTTAATAAAATAATATTATACGTAAACTCAAAAAAAATTTAATCACACATTCTAAATTAAATCACTATTCAAAAATGTATTTTTATCAGAAAAATAATCACTTTGGTGAAAGAATAGTTTGAAAGATTTGTCTATAAAGAAAGAATTATAATAGAAATTTTAATTCCATGTTTAAAATTAAGATGGTGTCTTATGCGTCCGTAGGTATGAACCAAAATATAGGAATAATGCTATCTAATATTAATGTCAGTATCGATATATTATATGTTCAATTAAATAAATTATTTAACGTTACATTTAAATATATGAATCTATCATTTAATCTTATCTAATTAATCAAAAATATTGAATAGTCAACGTGGTGGGAAAAAAAAAGGACAAAAGGAGTCCAATTTCAACACGCAAATTCAATTATGACTGTACAGTCCAAAAAGCACCAGATTCATAAAATTGCTGCATAAAAAACCCACAAATATCTTCAATTCCATTCTTACTTTTGATCAATTCATAGCCGAGAGAGAGAGAGAGAATCAAGTCAACAAAATGGAGACGTTAACGGAGGAAGAAGAGTACAACTGGAGAGAAGTGAAACTTCCGTCACTAATACCAATTGTACCGGAGCCGGAACTAGAGCGAGAAACCGGAGAGAGAAGAAGAGGCCGCGACATAATAATCGCTGTTGATCATGGCCCCAATAGCAAACACGCTTTTCACTGGGCCATAACTCATCTCTGCCGCCTCGCCGATACAATTCATCTTGTTCATGCCGTTTCGAGTAAGCCCAATTTTATTTTCATATTGTTCTACGTATTAGCTTTTAGGAAAATTGCAGTCTCATACACGAGAGACGCTGATAATTTAGATTTGGATGGTTTTGATCATTTAGGAGTCATTTTTGGAACTAATTTGTTCGTTTTTAAAGATTGGGGACTGACGTGCTACTCGAGAACCTTTAGTGAAATTTTCTTGATTTTTGTATTTATATAATTGGAATGAATTTTCTTACGTAATTGATATTTATTTATGTGTTAGGTTTGAAGAACCAGATTGTTTACGATACGACAGAGGTTCTTATGGAGAAGCTTGCAGTGGAGGCGCTTGAGGTTGCTATGGTAATTTCTATTTCCTTTTCCAAATTTAGACTTTATTTTTATTTTTATTTATTTATTGTGGTGTTTTCATGGAACATTTTGATGCTGCAAGAAATGATAATTGTTTAGTTTATGTGACATAAAAATTGTGTTTGCAATTATGGCTGTCTTGTTTTTTATTAAGTTTAAAGTCCAAAAATAGATTGTTAATAACCCCAATAGGCCACGTTTGGTTTGGTCGGCCGTCTTGTTGTATTAAAATCATGTCACTCTTATGAACGTATACCTCTCTAGGTCTATGCAAAAGTAATACTTGGTTAACTTTGTTATGATGTTCAAAATAAGGCAAATAATGAAGGTTGAGATGAAATAATTAACATAATACTACATCTAATGTATGCAAGGAAAAATGCAACCATTGGACATGGAGTTTGTGACGTAGGGCATTTGTTTTTTATTTTTCATTATCTAGACCACATTATAATGTGATCTCCGGACCAATTTTGCTGTTTGAATAATGTTTTTGGGATTTTGTGCCAAATGTTATTGAAACTTAGCCACTGTTTGGACTACATTAAAATTATAATTCGTTTTTCTCCTTTCTTATCAATCACACATTCTCCAATAAAATAATATTGCACATCAATTCAAAACTTTTCCTTCTTTTTTAAACACGCATTTTCCAAAAAAATTATTATTTCAAAACACATTTACCCCAAAATAAAATTAAAATGGAGGTCAAACAAGGGGTTAATTTGTTTTATGTGAACAAACTATTTATTCATCATTCATCAATACTATCTCCTTCGACCAACTAGTACATCTTTTTCCCGTTTCACATATGTTGATCTTTCTTCTATACAGAAGTTTGTTGATGTCTACATGGTTCTTGTCATTGGAGACCCTCACACGTGTATTTAGAAACTCTCCTTTACCAACTAGTACATCTTTTTCCCATATCACTTTCCTTTATCATGACAAAAAATTTAAGTTATTACTTGCTTTTGTATATTGTGAACCTGGAATGAATGTATTGTTTCTATAAAACTCATTTGACCTTTAAAAAGAGCAAAAGGAAAACAAAAGTCACATGATGAACTCTATGGATTTGCTGTTTTCCAGCTTTTATGGTATTTTATACAGAATTTATCACATTTAAAATAGGTAAAGTCGAAGGCTAGGATTGTGGAAGGAGATGCAGGGAAGGCAATTTGCAAGGAAGCAGAAAGGTTGAAGCCTGCTGCTGTTGTCCTTGGCACCAGAGGCCGAAGCTTGATGAAAAGGTGCCATTCTCTCTCTCTCTCTCTCTCTCTCTCTTACCTACTTGTGCTCGACTGACATTCTTATTTGACTTTATTTCAGTGTGCTACATGGAAGCATTAGTGAATATTGCTTCCACAATTGTAAAACTGCACCAGTCATTATTGTTCCCGGAAAAGGTATTATCTCTCTGTTAACCCAAATTATTCAACTACTTTGTTTTGAAGTATTAGGAAGTGATACAAATTTTATCCAATAACAGAGGCTGGGGAAGAATCTGTTGTGTGATGGAGCTGGCAAAAGATGAATAACTGACGTATCCTTGTCTGGCATGTTAGTGTTAAATACAGCGGTTTCTTGAGAGTGAATTTCTATTCAGAATGATGTGAGTTTATGTTTATACAGTTCATTTACTTCTGTTCTAATGTATTTTTCCATTTATGTCTAATAGATTTTTATGTATTGAGTTATTAGTGATGATGTAATTTGTGAGATCTAAAAAAATTATTGCACAAATTGCAGTTACTTTGAGTTTGCGTTGGAATCTTTCCATGTGCTTTCCATGTGCTTATAATCTCCTTCGTTATACATGCATGTAACATTTGAGATTGAGTGTGAACTGCTTAATCCCTTGAGTTTGCTTTGCATGTTTCTGGTCTCGTTTTGTTCATATATATTACGCTCGGAATTAGAATTCGATGAAAATTTGCATTTTATTTATTTGAGCTTCTTGCTTCCTCACAGCTTCAGATTTTTCATCCTGCATCGGAACAATATCATGGTCATGTATGTACACAAACACGCTAAATTCCACTGCTGCTTGTGATTAAGTGAAAGATCAATTGATACCAACAGGAAAGTAGGATATTCCAAATTCAGGATCACCCTCGTCTTTTAGAATTTCACATATTGTCTTACTTGGATTAGCATCTTGACCATTTACCAATAAATTCTTTGAGAAGCTTGCCCATTTTAGTTTACGAACATGTTCGAAGAAATTCTCACCTGGAGTTGTAAAGGCTTGTGGAAGATTTAGCCCCTGTTTGGCCTCCATTATTCCCTATTAAATTATAATTTATTTTTTTCTCACTTCTTATCAACCGTAAATTTTTCAATAAAATAATATTATACGTAAGTCAAAAAAATTTTCATTCATTTTTTATCATATTCTTCAAAAAATTATTATTCTTCTCATTAAAATGTGGAATAATGGGGCCAAACGGGCGCTTACTCCCTCTGAGGGGCCAAAGAGGTGAAGTAGTAGGGCAGAATCTGATTTTTCTCCATTTGTCCAGTTGGGTTTATTTGCTCTTCCCTTTCATTCAATTATTGGCACAGAGAATCTTCAATAAAAGATAATGTAAGATAAAGGACTTCCATCATTCCATAGGGACTATCTTTTCATTAAATTGCCATACCTTGGCTGATATTTGCTTGCATGTGTGCAACTCGACATTTTATTGGGTGAACATAAATACTTGTTTGGAGAGAAGCTGACATTTCTAAAACTGAGAATTTAAAAGGTATTTGATCTTAGCAGTAACTGGAGTAGAGTAGTCCCAATCTATGTCCCTATGCAGAGTAAATTCTTGAAAGTGATTCATGGTGATGATGAGTTAAAAGACGTATGATGCCTCCCAAGAATCTTAATTTTAGTTTAATAATGTTGTATTTGTTAAATTCATTTCAGCAACTCTACTTTGGTACGGATCAAAACCTGCCCATATTTCATATCGGATGAACAAACATCGTAAGTTTCTCCTTTTGTCGAGCTCTTGTAGAACCTTAAACCGTCACTACGCTGTAGAAATGTGTAGAGCCTAATCCTATTGAAAACACAACCCCTTTATTGCTGTTTTGACCTATTATTCTAAAGGCCTCACGGCCCTCACCTGTGTGGGTTGCTTTAAAACACGATCCTGCGAGCATAATGGCTGATATTGTTAGCTATTAGAGGTCATGACACTTCTAATTGGATCTGAAAAACTGCCATTAGCAGTGGATAAAGATCCTTGCAGTAACAAAGTTACTGGATTCGTAGCTCGTTGATGTAAAGAAAATCTTGAAAAGGATCGAAAGAAACTGTGGCTCCTTGAAACAAGTTGTAAAAAGACCACATGTTTATGACTCCCTTCTAATGATTAGTCGAAAATTACATTTGCAGTTTGTCTGGGAATATGTATGTAGAAAAGAGAAGATTTGGGAAACCTTTCTACAGATATTTGGAATCTTTATCATTGGGTCTATCTTCAATGAAAATAAGATCTGTGGATGTTGCTCAATCTCTCCGCTGCAGCTGGTCCTTCCACAAGGTCGAGATTGTTAACGACGTGGAAATGTTTCCATCATATTCTCCTGATCTCGTTTGATTATATTCCAGATGGATAGGTTTCACTTGGTAAATAAGTCCAATGACTAAAGAGAACGGGGGATTTAAACACCTCAGAAACAATTTTAGATACATTTTTGGTATATTGGACTGGACAATATTGAATAAGAAAGAGAACTTTAAAATCTTGTTTGTTATCCTCTATAATGCTATCGACTAGTGCATGCCGAAATTGCCCTTAATGTTTTGTGTTATGCTTAACCCGCGTATTTGCATCAGAGGAACCTTTGAAGCTTAAAGTCAATATAGATATCAAAAATTCAATTTCCAAGTTTAGATGATGTTGGGAGCAACAATGTCGCTCATAAGACCATAGTTTCAGTCACTCAAAAGATGATGATCGAATGTCATAAAAATTTTAACATATTTTCGATGGACGCAAATTGATTTTTAGATGAGATGATTAAAATTAGATCCTAACAAGTGGTCTCATAGTTAGGATCATGGATTCGAGTCTTAAAATTGTCATGTTGAGGGAGATATTGGGGGAGCAACAATGTCTCTCTTAAGTACATGGTTTGGTCACTTAGGTGATTGTGGTCAAATATCATAATAGTTTTAGCCTGTATTCACTAGGCACTTTTAGATGGATGGTTGAAATTCGATCCTAACGAATATTAAGACTAGTCAATGTTCCTTCGCTGCATTTTGAATCTTGCAATAGAAATTTGAACCAATAATTCACATTTGTAAATGACCATTTATAAGTTGGGAGAGTGTTCCACCTACGAATATAGTTGACAGAGTTATTCGATAAATAATATTAACCTTTGATGGAAACTAATCTGATTGTACAAATAGAATTTTAAAAAGTCTTCTAAAAGTTTTATACCCACAACCAAACACCCAAATTCTATGTAGGCGTGAGTCTTTCCTAGCTTTCCTCCTCTCAACCCCCATCTCCCAAGTTGCCACCGGCCTCCGCCTATTTCACGGCGTCGTCACTCTTTCCATTCTCCATCGGCGATTTGTGACATGAAGACCTTTTTGTCCAATTCTCTCTTGCACTATATATTCTGCTACTTGGACATCATAGTACTAATACAAGATCATACACGGGAAAAAAGAGGTGAATGAAAGAGACAAAGTAGTTATTCTCTACTCTATTTATTCAGTTTCAAGTTTAGCCAAATGATTCGCATTCTACCCACTCATCCTTCAAGACTAAAATTTCACACCTCAAATCACTTATTGACTAGCAGATACGAGAAAGAATTTAGTAAAACCTGACTTCCCGTGTCCCAAGTAAAATAGTCTTTTAAGTAAAATTACATAATTAGAATTTTAATATATAATTACCCTAAAATAAATTATTGTTCCACCACAAAGAACGACCTAATTTTTCTTCCTTTTTTCTCAACAACTGAATGCAATGCGACTTTTAATTGCTTCCACGGTTAAAGATAATTTATTTTTCTCACAGTAGATGAATTTGTACTCACTTTTTTTTTTTTAATTATTTTATTTTTTTTCTTATTCTCACGGTTTTCATGAATTATACATCAAAGTAAGTTATGAATTTGGATATCTAACTACTTGGTTTTTAATCAGGATAAATGTATATATATGCGCTAGATTGAACGGAGGCATAATAGTCACCAAGCAATCCGTTCTTGATCGACTAAGTTTGAATAACTTAGGGTTTTTTATGTCGTTCAATTATATAGGCAAGCACACTTTGATTTTGAATCCGTGCCTTTCTTTTTTCCTTACATTTGTGTATACTAGTCATCTGCCTGTGCAATGCACGGAATTTGTCATTTTTAAGGTAATATTAGCGTGTTTGCAAAATATTTATACCTCTTTTTTTCTTTGGTCACTTCTTTTTAAACATTCAATGCATAAAATAACACTATTTCATCTATTAGCTTACCCAAAATTCAGAATTACCCAAAAGATAATAAGGGGATAGGATCGTGCGTGACATATTCATTGCATACAAGACTATTTTTAATAAACAATTTGAAGAAGCTAATCGGATGTACTTGTCTCGTCCATGATCATTGTAAGCCGCCGATCGATGGAACCTCATCTAATATAAGGGATCCCGCAAATAATGAAAAGAAATCAAGTGTGAAACAAATTAGCATTTCCTCGGTACTTTATACAACTTGCGTATATTTACTCACACAGGCTAATGGAGCCATTTGTTCATGAAGTTTATGCTTAGACTATTGAATCTCCCTCTTGAGTAATGCCAAGAAGCCTTCTCCAGTCTGTACCCGTTAGACGTGCTTGCAAACCAATTTGTTGCATTCAAATTTTCACCCTAAAGAAAAAGAAATAGCAAGAAAAAAGTTCAGGCTTCCAGTAGAACATCGGGAATTTTTACATATTAAAAATATAAATTCATGACATACTTCAATTTCAGGTCCTTATAATTCATTGAACATGCCGATATTTTTCTATCGACACTTCATTGTTTTTTTTCTCTCTAGAATTGAGAGTTCACTGAAAAAGTGTCAAAGACCCTATCATATACGAAATATAAAAAAAAAAAAAAAAAAATACACATAACAAACAATCTTTATTTTATTCTTTAGACATCATCTATATGTGCAGTTAGGAATCCTTGCTTACATATAAGATCCTAGTGTTCAATGATATACTTCAGAAGTATCCTCAGATACTGATGCTACAAGGACGACATCGAAAAAATTACGTTATAAAAAAATGACCAAATGAGAAATATACTGATTTTTTTCATCTTTCCCTTGCACATATATACATTCATCGAGGCAGTTGATACAAAGATGTTGGTTCCAAAATATGCATTTTGTTCTGCATATGAAATTAGTATGCATAACCTTACAGATATGATTAGATTCTTAGATGTCAGACACTTAATTGCATAATTGTTAAACTCGTCTAGTGAATCTCGAAAGGAAACACAACATACAAATTGTTAGCCAATATTTAAAAAGAATCAACTATTAGGCTGAATTACAAAAAAACAAATAAAAAGTTAACAGCAGTAAAAAAACAAAGAACGAGGTTGAAATTTCAACAGAAAAATAATTCTCAAATCNGGTCTGTGCGAATACAGTTTCCTTAAAACAGATTCGCTCCCTCACCGTTCGTGCTTGAGGTAGTTTGAGCGTCTGCTTCCCATGATACAACGGTTAACCAGTGAAACCTGAACGCTGGCAGGTTTTACTCCGACAAACTGAGCAAGTGTTTGAACAGTATCACCACAAGAAAAGAAAATAGTATGCAATGCAAGGCAGACAGAATGTAGAAGGAAATTTCGTGTGTATGAATTGGAGGAAAAAAAAAGGTATTATATAGACCTTTAACCACTCAAAGTCTCCATAACTCACTTATAATAACTAAGGAGGTTTCAGATCTTTTTGGAGTTTCAAAAACCCAAAAGTCATTTCTAGAAAGCAAAACAAATTTCAAAACGTAGGCCCGCCTGAGGGGCCAATTTTTGGTCAATCCGGTCCAACATTTGTGTGTGCATTACGAGTTCAAGGTTCGAACCTCATTTCGGTCCGTGATTTGCACCCCCATGCGCGCGCACGTGGAGAGAGCCTCTATATTACACATGATTACACCATTCTAAAGTGCAATCCTATATAAAGTGATTTTTGCTTTCCTCTTTTTCCTATGTGGGACAAGTGTAAATTAATTTTTCTTTCCCACATAAACTCCTTTCACATGGCATACTTTGAGCATCAATTTCTCATTCACCCGAACATCATTTTTGGCAAGTAAATATATGATTTCGATGTACTCATGGAGGAGAACACAAATCAACTTTCATATTTCAAAATGAACAATCGGGTCCCACTCAAATTTAGCTCCAAAATCAGCCCAAACCATTTTTTTCCAACACAAATTACTTTTTTCCATAAGAAAACAAAGGAAGATGACTTTTCCTTAGAGGTGAAACAGAAGCAATATTGAACAAGAAATCCAACAAGTATCCACAGTGAGGTATCCGATAAAGCGAGATTCAAGGAGGAAGCGGGATGAAGAAAACAACACTATACCTTAAGTTGCATAATGAAATAAAGAACACACGTCAATTATATAATTCAGAAACCCTTGCTGAATAAATATGCAACTCCACGACCTGACAAATTGAATCGCAAGGTACAGTGATCTTGCAGAGCACTCCAGAAGAGTCTGAAATTGAACCCTTGAACTCCAGCAGAACAGAGGAATTGTACGATTCTCCCAAAATTTAACAATAATTAAATTATACCAAAAAAAGAGCGAAGGAAGGAAGGAAGGAAGAAAATTCTATGCACAGAATGCTTAAAATTCAAGTGTTCCAACAAAAATATTATACACACAAGTACAGCAACAATAATAACAAGCACTACTCACCTCCACTCGCCTTCTATGTAGGGTGAGTGGTCAAGGTTTTCTTTATTCACACTACCGATCATCAAAGCAGCCAAAAACGCAAATATGTATGCACAAACAAAATATGAAGGCAGAAGGAAAAAAACTAAATATAAAGTTGGAGTTACATCTTCAAAAATCAAACTTGTTATGATCGATAGTTAATTGTCTATATGAAATCTCACTCTTAACAAATATATAGATGCAGATACACATATACCAGGAAGACAGAATGCCAAGAAAGTCAGGAAATCAACAAAGTCCGTGTGCCATCGGTAAGTACTACAGTTGTCATTAACAAAGTTGGTTCACAGAACACTCTATTCAATAATTATACTACTAAATTTATAAATCAATAGTTCCAAAAAACACAATAGTTTGAACTAAATACAAAAATAAAGTCANGATAAGGCCATTCACTTTCGTCGGGTGGGAAGGGTATTTTTGGAACTTTAGAATTTCCAACAAGGGAAACGATCAAATGTTGCTGCCATTGAAAAGGTCATCGGACATAAAATCTGTAAACCCACTTCATTGTTTCAAAAAAAAAAAAAAGCAATGCCATGGCTAAAACTTAAAATCGTATCGATTTCAAATGGAACTACTATTCAATAATTATACTACTAAAATTATAAATCAATAGTTCCCAAACCCACAATAGTTTGAACTAAATACAAAAATAAAGTCATTGTCTAAGAGACAAAATCCGTGGATGTTTGTCTAAATTCTTCTTTCCATTCTATAAATTTCAAATTGACTGGAATTTTTGGGGGAATCTTAAAGCCCGTGAAGAAAAAAAAAAGGTTTACCGAAATAATACCTTTCGGGAAACGAAGTGATATTTTTGCTAATTATTTTGGATGGATGCCTCCAAAATAGCTCTTAGAGTCAAACAAATATAAGAAAAATTAATTTAATCAACAGTAAATATTAGGTGACAGTGCAAAATTGTGATTCCATAAAATCTAATGCTGAAGCATAAAGAGAAAGTTGAACAGATCTTCCAGTTTACAATTCCTCTATGACATTGATTTCTTCAAACTAATGAAGAACTTGGATGAAAGTTAAAAGATTCCAACCTGACATTCTCAGAAAAGCTAATTTGATATCCTGAAACCAATAGCATAATGATGTGAAGTCGCCTGATACATAAATAAATCTCATCAGGAATTATACAACTTGAAAAACATGAAAGATAGGAAAGCAGATGTACAAAAATATATCTGGAAATATTTATTTAATTAAAGTTTAAGCAAACACTTACCAAAAATATTTGTTTACCACTACCACCAATTTTATTCCACAATAATCTTAACTCTCACTTCAAAAAAAATCGAACATTATTGTTAAGATAATGATTCAATAGAATGAAATGTAGAATCTCTCTTTCAAGAGAAGGAAGGAGTTAAAAAAAAAAAATCTCGCGCTGCGCGGACACTGGTGTGCAGGTACTAGGGGCAGATGCTTGGTGGTGTCCGCATACCAGACATCTAGTGTCCATGCTGTGCGGAGGAAATTTTTTTTTTTTTTTTGAATTTGACAAAACATAAGCTGCAAATTAGTCTCTGACTGGTGGTGGGATCTACTAAATTCAAAATAAAAATCCACAAAACTCCCTGAATTAAAACTTCAATTCTTTTTCTGAAAAGCTGAACTTTTTTTTTTTTTATCAATTGAATCATAGAACTTAATTCCAAAACCAAATCAGTTCATCTAATCTACTTTTTTCTCAAAACCCAACCCAACATGAGGCCAAAAGGATGTACTTGTTGGGAATTTACTTAATCATGCGCAGCGGTGAAAAATAAACAATTTTCAATTCCCACCAAGAATCTACATTGTATTTAGATAAAAACTGTGATAGGAATTATACATTTGATGAATTCTACAAACTCCTTTGTTGATTCTCGAACTCCAATTATCACGATCTGCAATCATAGCTGTCCAATTGTCCAGTCTCCAATGGTAATCCACACAGAGAATAAGAATGACGGCTAAGGTTTCTTTTCTTGTGCTAGCAAGAATAATAGAAAAAAATTCATGCATTTCTCAAACCCTAGTAGCATATTAATATAAGTCCAAGCGGGCTCGACCTGTCTCTTAGACTTAACCCAATCCAATATTTAATTAATCAAATTAATTAAGTTTGGGC
>CAIGRB010149046.1:16460-49410 GCA_903798255.1 Fraxinus quadrangulata
CATCCAAGCTTATGTGCCTCAAAGGGTTGCGACATTCAGAGTCCCAACTATTTGGCTATTCTGCAATCATGTAGATGATCATATTATGAGAATCATATAGGTATTATCTGCCAGCACATTTCCTACTAGTAAGAGCAAAAGTGTACCTAACAAATGATTTGTTTGGACACAACAAAGATCTTTCCATAATTTCAGGTTTCGACCTCTAGCAACTGCTTTAGAAATCATAAGTCTGACTGTATATATACCTTTACTAAGAATACTTAAGACACCTACAATTGGCACTTCAGAACTTTGGACCAGTTGCATTCCAGGAAACATGAAGGCAGCCAGGAACAAGAATGCCACCATGAGCGAAATTTTTCAATACCCAATCTAAGAATCCCGTGGTCCAATAGGAAGGCAAGGTCAGTCCATAAAATATATAAATTGAAGTAAGACGTGTATGATAATACAACTGCATTTGTCTCTAAGAGAGAGAGGTACACTCAAACTACAAGAATGGATGCCCACAAGAAAAAGTCACTTGCAAGAATAGACACAATCAAACTTGATAAAAACGTAATGTGATTTAAATTGGAGAATTATATCCATAACCTGGCCAAGTCACTTTCAACTTGAAATATAATAACAAAAAATTGTAAACTCAAAGTCCCAAAAAAGTCTATATGGAATCTCCGCATAAACTTAATGATAAAGGGAAGACCACCGGTCCAGAACAAAACCAACAATCTACAACCTAACTACTCATTCTTCCTCAACGATGGTTGCCTTCTCACTGACGTAGATACCGTCAAGGAACTTCCTGATATCCTTGTTCTTGACATGGCATTTCTGTCCAGATAAATAGGTATTTTCAGCATGTGCTTGGAAAGAAATAAAATAAAGAGCTACGTATGTTTTTGTACGTGCGTCTATAAATACATGGGAAGAAAGTGTCACCTGGTTTATCAAGGCACAAGATCGAGAAACAAGCTCAATATCATTCCCATCTAAAACCAATTCATCCTTAACCTTCTCGGATCGGACAATTGAAACCCCTTCAAGCATATCCACTTTCCTCACCTGATTCAATAAACAGAAAGAATAGTTTAATCAACTAATTCAAATTTTGATTTTGGTGACAAACAAGCTTAAGTACGTGCAAGCCTATGGAACTCATAGCATAAAGAAGTTGCCAGATCTGTCAGACTACAATTCAGCAGCCATTACTGTAGAATCAATGCCGAAATATACAGCAAACAAATATCCTACTATCCCTATAATATCAACATAGAAAACAGTTCATTGTAATTTCATTCTTATTGATGCTAGTATTAATCATTGGAGGTTTCAATATGTCATAATCTTAATCTCAGGCAAACATATATTTCCTAAAGCATAAAAAATGCAGCATATTCTGTGAAATAAAATCAAATAGAGAGATGCATGCCCTTTCTAGAAGATACTTCTCATTTCCTCTAATTGAGAAATCAAGTTCCAGTAAATGCAAAGCACAATGCATGATTATTAAATTAAAGAGATTACATTACATAAGAGGATGCAGCCAATTAACAACCTTATGTCAAACGAGTTATACATTATTCTGCTGCTAAATATTTTTATTAAGGCACTTTCGCATATTTATCCTAATGAATGCATGGACTTTAATATGATGCGTGTAAAATGCTAAAGTTTGGACCTTTTTCTCTCCAAGGAAGTTACGGATCTCAATGGACTTGTTTCCACTAGTAATGGAAGCATTGATCGGAAAGTGAGCATACACAAACCGCATCTTGTAGCGGTAGCCTTTAGTAACACCAGTGATCAGGTTATCAACGTGGCTGAGCGCCGTGCGGATGGCGGCGGTGGTCTTCCTGGATCCGAACCAGGCATCGACCTTCAATTGCCTCTTTCCAGTGGCCTCGTCGGTGATCAACTGGAAATCCAGATTCAAATGCTTGAAATTCCGGGTCAACTTGCCCCGAGGACCTTCCACTTCAATCATTTTTGCTTTCACCTTGATCTTCACTCCGTCTGGAATATCCATGGTCTCCGACGAGAGAATTGTCTTCATTTTTCACTCTGTTTGTGAAATGCCTATGAGATGCGTGTGAAGAGAGAGCCAAAAGCCTAGGGGAGAAGGGAAGTGAGTACGTCGCTGTGTGTGATAGACAGCTTGCCGTTTGAAATTTGGAGAGAGAGAAAAACCCTATTTTTGATTTCTGGTCCCAAAAGTTGGGCTCAAATTATTGGGCCTATTGGGCTTCAATGTTGACGACAGAAAGCCGGAGTTTTATTTTTGGGACAGAAGGTGAAGGGAAGATGTTGGGCCTATTGGGCATTTGTGTGAAATATTGGATAACTTCACAAACACCCTTCATTTGTCAAAAAAACTCAAAAATATCCCCATTTATAATTTTTTAAATTTATTTTTCATTAAAAATCAATATTTTAAATCTACCTTATTTTATAATTTTTTAAACGGACCACATTTTCATTTAATAATATTTCAAGTTTCCATTTAAAAATAACAATTCTTACAAATTACGCACATGTTTGGCACTCATTCTCTTTTTTTTTCCTTTTTTTTCATTTCAACCACACATTTTTTCAACAAGATAATATTACACACGAATCTAAAACTTTTCATAACTTTTCCACCACACGTTCTTCCATCAATCACTATTTTAAAAATTCTATTGTCCAAAAAATTGGTGTCAAATTAGTGTATACGTGTTACCGTGTTAAAGTAAAGTTATAATATTTCAGTCTTTTAACTAAAAATATTGGTTTAGAGTAAAGCACATTTAACTTTATATTACCTTTTTACTTACGTGCTCAAAACTTGAAAATATATAGACAAATTACAATGTTATTGTAAAATTTCCATTACATGGTGTGACAGTATTCTTTTTAGCACATATAAGTAATATGATATAACAAGACATTATTTTGAAAATGATTTCACTGAGAAATTGGATTCATTTGATAGACCTACCAAAATATATTAAGGCCCGTTTGTTCTACATTTTTTTTTTCTATTCCTATAAATTTTTTGACCCTTTTTTTCAAACAGTTGGGCCCCATCATCACACAAAAGAGGTCAAAAATGTCGGCTGCTTTACTGTGCAACGATCATAATATTTATACAAATAGGAAAAAAATGTAGAACAAACAGGGGCTAAGTAATGAATTAATCAAGAAATTTATACGTCCCAAATGTACAAGAATTGAAGAAAATTGGCTTCTCTTAACAGTAGTGTGGATCGTGTGTTGCTTGATAACCGTTATAATTTTGTAAGAAATGTCACTATGATGTTATCTATTTGAAGACACGTATATATCAGTTATAACATTCTCGGGCAAACTGTCAACTTAGTTGAAATAATTTTAGATAGAGGGATGCTAGTCTCCGAATGACGACGATATAGCATTCAATGAAGTCCAAATGTAGAATTTCATTATATAGATTAATTAAAAGTATTAAAGTCAAAATTCTCTAACTGCTATACTCAGGAAAAGTAAAATGTACCAATTAAGTGCAAATATCAAGTAAAAATAGCATATGCAAATTAGAAATCCAATCTTAATTGATTTAGCTATGTAGTGTTCGTATATAAGAAGACAAAATTAATGTTCAATAATAAGTAAACATGAAACATAAAAAGGGAAAGTGTACAATTCATGTAAGGGTCCAACTTCCATCAGTGCAACACACTTTGTACACCATGAACATTGGGATTTCATCGTTCACAAGTTCAAATACACACGTGTCACCTATTTGAAGTTGTTTCTCTCTAACGTAGACTATACAACCTATGGTAAAACATCGCACCTGACCATTTGTTCTTATATTTGGTCACACTGGCCAATTGTGATGTGAACAATCATGGATTTGTACATTCTTGACAAATTTTGGTAGATACAATCGAGCGAAAGCCCCAAGTACATACTACAAAATAAATTCACATATCTATATAGCAAAACTTAGATTTAGGTGAGAGCAATGAATATGAAAAATTGTTCATACATATAAGGCAAGAATGACATAGTTTACAAAAGATTTAACTTAAAGTGGAGCTTACAATTTTTCGATGACCATCTCAATCAGCCTCTAATGTTACTCGGAAAATAGGATTGTCATTACGTGGAATCTCAACCTCAAATGTATCAGACTCATAAGTCACTTCTACGTCTGAATTCTCAAATATCGAGACATCGAAAGTAGAATTTCCGTTCTATTCAAGATGATAACATAACCACTTTGTAAATTATGGTGGTCAAAAAATTGTGGCCATCCAGCAACAAGATACATGTTATCATCAACCATTTCCAGTTGTATGTTGAAAATAATTCCATCATAACCGATCAAACCTACTGTATTACTAAGGTCATGTCCTAAGTGACATACAAAAGATCTAGGAAGTGACTATAAGAGAAAAAAGAAAAAAAGTCTCATAAAAATTATTTTTACTTTATATACAATTTCATTAATAATGAATAAATGGTAACAAAGAGATCATTTTAAGACCTACCAAACGAACATTATGGCCCAATGAAGGTGTTATTATTTGAAAGAAACGGTGTGGTAGATCACTTCTGTTTGACATAATATTTCTATTACAAAGAAAATAGATAAGTATCTACATTAAATTTGTAGCCACAAGAATAATTGTCATTAATATAATTGAAATTGATGATAAGAAAAAAGAGCGTGAAATAAAAACAATGTAATAAAACAACTTACCAAGGCTCGAATTCCCAATATTGCTTGATATTTGTAATCTTCTTAACTCCCGAAAAATGTGATTAAGACTTTGACATCATGCTTAATCATTTTTACATGAAAAAGAATTTTAAATACATCTTATTATATTAAAAAAAATTGTCTTCGTGCAGCACATCTCGTCTCTGTGTGCGCACGGGCATCTCCATGCGCACGGAGACAATCTTTTTTTTTCCCTTTCTCTTTCAGCATTTATCATATACAACGTCAGCCATCAATTAATTGTACAACAACCTCCATATTTTACCAATTAGCTAAAATCTCATAACTTTATCAAATATCCTATATAAACGCATACTCTTATGAGTTAAAACTGTTGATCAACCAATGAAACAATATGTTATCAAAATCCAAGAACAAAGTGAATTAAACTATCCAACATTCAACATTTATGTGAAGGACTTGAATCTAATGAAATCAAAACAGCAAAAACCACTTAAGGAATATTCTGGCTTCATGGCAGCTACCAATTTACTTTAATTATGAGGATCACTAAAGGTTGTTCTGTTTCTAATTTCTTGCAAAGCAATTAGAAATAACTTGATATAACATGGCGTTAAATAACAAAATTATTCAGAACGAGATTATACCTTTGAAAATCCCTGCAGTGCAAGAGAGACCTGTAGTCAAAAGAAGAAAACGGTCTTAGAGTAGATTTGTCAGAACACATTAAATAGTAAAATATACAACAAAAGAAGAAATTGAAGGTTTATTTCGAAATTTCTATTATATTTTAGCATCGATCTGCTAGAACCTTGCAAGAAGACAAAAAATAAGGAATTCGTGGAAGGAAAGATGGAGAAAGAAGCTATGGAAGAGTGTAGAAGAATGGACGCTGCGTTGGAAACCAAAAGATCAAAAGAGGAATAGACGTTGCTTGTAACAGCAATACATACAAGAAGGAGGGGGAGGGGGGGAATAAAGTCGAGAAAACGTGTTATGTTAAAAAAAAAAAAAAAATTAATGTTGCATGACATCAGCATTAGGTCAAAAATGATGTCATATGAACAGCGTTACAACTTCCTTCTTTTATATATTGTGCAGTGAATTAGGTTATCCAATCCAAATGTAGAAAAGTTGCGGCCATTTTTCTAACAAGACACAAATACTACAACTTTTCAATATTTATGCAATGGGCCTCTTAAAAGTTTACCCCAACATGTCTTTTTCAGGTGCATAGTTCATATTTTGTTGTCAAAGTAAAAGAGCATAATTGATTAGTTGCAGTGTCCCGTCATCCATATCATTGATTAAAATAAAAAAAGTATAACGGATCGCCATCAATAAAATGTCAGGCCAACAATCTAATTGGATAAGGTCATTTGTACATTTTTTTTTTTTTTTATACTCAGGTATCCCAACTTACGCCAAACTATGTCCTGGACCACCCATCACCGGCCCTTCAACAACGGGTGGAGGTAAATCGCGGTATATGCCTAAGTTGACCAGAGTCCGTGCACTCTTTATACTCTTGGTCCCAAGGAAGCCTTCCTCCATGAATATTAATGCAATGGGCCTCTTAAAAGTTTACCCCAACATGTCTTTTTCAGGTGCATAGTTCATATTTTGTTGTCAAAGTAAAAGAGCATAATTGATTAGTTGCAGTGTCCCGTCATCCATATCATTGATTAAAATAAAAAAGTATAACGGATCACCAACAATAAAATGTCAGGCCAACAATCTAAATTGGATAAGGTCATTTGTACGTCTTTCTCACTTGATTGACAGATGGATGATGTGACAATTTTATAGTGATAGGATGAAATGTGTGAGATGTGAAAGGAGGGTGTGAGATTATGTTAAGTGTAAATTCGATAAATCAATGTATAAAAGAAAATGTACATGTAGCAAGATTGATATCTAAAATTGGTGTGAACATCCACATAATATTATCTAAAGAGAAATCATATTAATATATCCCGAACTCTATTCGTTAGCTTCACGAATAATTACATTACCATCAGAAGTAAGACCATGTTCTTTGTTACGAGCTTTTACCCGTGCTTCTAGAGCTATTTGGTTAGCTATGTTACATGGCACATTACCCCAACCGTGTCCTAATGTTCATCTACGGAAATATCGTACGGATTTATCACTAAAGATCTAGGTTAGAACAAGTATATGTCAACATGAAACGAACAATGTTTTAAAAATGAAAACAGAGAGATAGAAAAGTCAAATTTATCTCTTGCTGCTGAAGCAACAATCTTTCAAGGATCATCTGTTTCTATCGCTGACCCTTTGGCACCTGCAAGAGTCCAGAATTTTTAGGCCAAACAAAATTTAAGATTAGATGTGTGGAGCTTTCCAAACACGTGAACTAAGAATTGCAAAGATAATGTAATTGTCGAAATAAGTATCAACATTACATCTTTTTCTCTATTCACGAATATGAATTTAGATGATAGTAAGCAAAGTAACTATATTCTTATAGACTTTTATTCACGTTAAGTCATCACTAGTAATTTATAACGTATTTTTCATCGTCTTGTCAATTGACATTGCAATTTTTTTTCACAAGACACATCACATGACTGTGTATGAATTTAGTTCACTACTTGCCTAATGGTCCAGAATATATGTTATTGATATGTTCTTGTTTTTTTCCTTGACATTCACTCTCAATCTTTTATTTTCATGTGCGTTTAGTCCCTGTGTACTGTCTCCATCCAAATATAAGTTGAGCTAAAAGATAAATTGACCTTCAAGTTATGTAAGGAAAGCTATATATAAATGGAAAATGAAAATAGAAAACTAGTATTTTTCCTCATGCCACCACGCCTATGGTTACCAATATCTAGGCCTCGTATCTTGATTGCAAATTATGAAAACTCTGGTATCGATGCAACTCACGAGATAGGCAACTCACGAGATAGGGATGGTAATGGAACAAGTTCGACTATATGCAGGCGAGGTGAGAGTGGGATTCTCATTTCTCCAGTTGTTTCTCCATTTAAATTTTTACAATATTTCTTAGAAATATTACTTACATAAATAAATAAGTCGAGCATCCGATAACACCGTCAATAAGGGAATCCTTACCCTTTTCTTTGTTTTTATTGTCTTCCTGTTGTTTTTGATATTGTATTCTAGTCTTATGAAGATGCAGCTTGGAAGTGTTGAAAGAAGAAAATTTCCCCCCTTTTTCCCCTACTTTTCCTTTCTTTTTTTTATTTAGGGTCCGTTTGATTGCAATGGTAAAAAATGGGTGGAAAGAAAATAAATTTCAAAGAAAATAATTGCCTAGAACCTATTTTTCATGGAAATGTTAATTAAGTGTGTTTGATTGGTATAATTTTTCACTCTGAAAAATTTAAAATTTTGTATCTTTTTGTGTTCGTTTGACTTTGTTTTGCATGAAATTTGTTCATTAAAGTGATAATTTTTTCCACAATTGATTATAAAATTTGTTTCCATTGCCAAAAAGTAAAAAAAAAAAAAAATTATTTCCAAGAAAATCATTATTTCATCAAAGTTTAGTGTTTGTTTGACTTTATTTTACATATAAATTGTTTATTAATGACTTTGCTTTACATGAATTTTGTCCATTAAAGTGATATTTGCTTTCTCAATTGGTTATTATTTTTGTTTCCATAGCCAAAAAGTAAAAACAATAAACTAAAGAAAAAAATATTTCCTAGAAAATCATTTTTTTATTCAAGTTTAGTGTTCATTTGTCTTTGTTTTACATGAAAATTGTCAATTAAAGTGATTTTTTTAAATAATTGATTATGACTTTTGTTTCCATTGCACATAAAAAAAAACCTGAAATTAAGTTTCCCACCAAAAAGGTGGGAAAAACAATTCAACCAAATCATGGAATTGGTGCACGTGTGGACCATTTGTGGAAAGTGTTTTCTAGGTAAATTTTGTGCCATCAAACACTACAAAAGATGGAAAATGAAATTTCCATGAAAAATCCCTCTTATCAAACGGGGCCTTAGATTCCTTTGCCGATTTAATTCGAGAGTAAATTTTCCATTCCATGTCAACTTAAAGTGTTCTTTCGAGACAATCGTCCAAGGACGAAGAATATCTTCAATAGGTTATTTATTAAATTTAGATAGTCAAATCTCCCAAACAAATACATTTTTTATCTTCAAAAATTAAAATAAACAGTTGATTTGACTTTTCCAAATGTAGAAAGTCAATTCACTCTCCATACAATGCTTCATTTATTATTGAACAATTTTCTATTCTTTTCTTTTATTTTTACAAAATTTGATCGTGGAAAGTCTTAAAAAGGGAAAAATGATGAGCAATAATCACCTATGGAAAAAGACAAAATGAATGAATATATACTACTATATAGTGTTAAAAAATTCTTAAAACGCTTTTTATACTATAAAAAACGCTCTTTAAAATAAAGAGCACTATATTAAAGATGTTCTAACTGTGCTAAAATTGAAAGTAAAATAGTTAATCGTTAAGAAAAGAAGTGAAAATTTATAAAATGCCACCGAGTTAAATTTTGTGAATCATTCATTAAATATAACCACGCACTTTAGTGCTTGTTTAGAAGTGTTTTTTTTTTTAAAAAACATGTTAAAAAATAGGAAAATTATGAAGAAATATAAAAAATATTTTTTTATGAAGAATTGAGATTGAAAAATACTTTTAATGATAAAAAATGTAAAAGAAAAGTTTAAGAATCTTGCACTCCTATTAACCCAACTTTTTGAGGTCTACAAGATAGCATATTAAAGGAGATTTTTTTCTTTATAACTTTCGTTAATCTTTACAATCTACCATATAATAAGTCATTAATGCGGTTAGCTATAAAAAAAAAAAAAAAAATAAGATTCTGGAAGACGTCTAGAATATACAACTAAGCTCAAAAGATAATTAAAAATATTTTACTTTGGTAGCAATAATCGTAGCAACCACTTGAATCGAACTCGTCCTCAAATGAAAGTGTTCAATGAGCTTATGAAATCATAAGAGATGTCTGTTACGGGTAACGTAGAAAAATTCTTCTATTTAAATCCAATCGAGACAAAAAAGTTTCAAGTTATAAATGCTTGCTCAAATATCAATTATAAATACCATAGAGAATAAAACATGACTTGACTCAAAAAGAAATAACAATTCATTGACTTCTGGTTTTGTTGTCATGCTCATTACAATTATTACAATTAAGAACACCTCTTAACCCCTATTTGGTGCACATTTTGTAATCAAGAATGTATTTTTTTTTATGCGATGGGAAACATGTGGTTGAAGAAAAAAGAAAAGTTATTGATGTGATAGAAAATATTATTTTATTGAAAAATGCGTGGTTCAAAATGAGTAGACTAATGAGAATAAAAAAATTAATATAGCTCAAACATTGGCTTTTATAGAGATTTAATTTAGTGCTTATTTGTCTCCAATTTTGGGATAAGAGATAGAGTTTTGAATAGTATTTTTTTTGGAGAATGTGTGGTTGAAAATTAAAGTAAATTTATTGGTTTGTGTATAGAATATTTTATTGGGGTGAATATGTGGTGGAAATTGTTTACGATAGCAAATAATATTTTATAAAATGGATGACAAATAAGGGGCTTAATCACACTAACAAAATTCTATAATTAAGCTATTCAATTATTTAAATGCAACCAAACATGTAAATTTGTTATTATTAAGATCTTTATTCATTAACCATCTCTAGTTCTATTCTATTTAAGAACACAAGCCCATAGCACATATTCTAGATTCGGAAGTGCCGACAAACATTACCCACTAATTTTCATCGGGAAACAATACTCTCTGTGATCTCCAGTACAATTAAGTTATATGTAGATTGTGGCTGATATTGTCCCCATGTGAAGAAATCGGTGCAGTAAAGTTATAGACGTGTTTGAAATCAAGAGATTTTACTGTATGTTCAAAGTAAAGAGAATTTACATGATTGTCTTTCGCGTACCTTTAATATCACATATTGAACAGTAATATCGTTCTGTCTTCATCGTTCTCTTACGAATCAAACGAACAATTTAAGCCAACAAAACAACAATCGGATCTTTGTTTTTCCCATAAAATAAACGTTTTTGTCCGTCAAGTTTCTTTCTTGAACCATCCCCTTCCATTCATCGTTTCATCCATAAAGAAACGCACGAAGAATTGCAAGAATCGGACGTACATATATATACAAATATATTTGAAGGAATGGGTAGGAAGAACAGAAAGATAAGCAAAAGGAGGGTTTCAAGACCCAGTAGTTATGCAATACCCGCATCCATAACCGACCCGACTTGTATTTCTTGCACCACCTTCAACATCCTTGCCCCCATTTACAAAAGACTCAATCCCGAGGTGAGCCCTATTTTAACATGTTCATTTATATCATTTTTGTTTGAAAATTGTTGGTTTTTAATGGATTGTTGTTTAATGTACATTTGGGGAAAGGGCAGGATCAGAGTTGCAGGGAAAGTGATGTGAAAGATTATTGGTTACAGAGAAATCATAGGATTTTGGATTGGTTGTTGTTTGAAAGATCTTCCATTATATGCCTTCAGGTTTTGTTTTCTTCTTTTGTGCTCCATTTTTTCCACTTTTTGCGAATAAAGATTTGATTTTTTATCACATATATGTTGTTTGTTTGTGGTGGTGTTACAGGAATTCTGGACTGGGAATGAAGAGCTTGTTAATATTTATGATCAGAGGCTTGGTGATGCTGGATATATCAATTTCAAGCTTGCACGGACAAATAATCGTGGCGATGGTATCCTCGTGGTTCTTATAATTTCAGTTTATGTAATTCGATGTCTATTTTCAATTTTGAAATACAATGAAATATGAGAATATTCCCTTCTCTTGACCTTTATTGCATTTACGTTCTTCTGTGAAATCTGTCTGCCTCCAGAACATGCTGTATTGCCTGATAGAATGTCTGAGATATTTTTATATTTATCATATTTCGAGAATTTTCGGAGTGTTTGTTTGGCGTGGACTGTCCAAAATATTTGATGGTAATTTGGCTGAACTACTGATGTATTGTGAACCTTGTGTAAGGATAGATGGAAAAAAAAGAATGAAATACAAAATTACAGATAAGATGAATATGATGAAATTATTGGTGACAGTTGACACAGTTTTCTTAAAGCTGTCCATTAGACTTGATACTCTGCTATGGAGAAAGGAGGATTCATATTCAAATTTCCTTTTACATATTAATTTTATGCAAATGGTTTTGTTTGTAATTCCAACTAAAATTTATTTTTTAAAAACATTTATAGGTCTCCTGACTGCTGTACATAAGGACTACTTTAGGGTCATCAGCCATCAAGATTTGCTTTTCAATGATTTTGGTGATCGTGTGGCTCAGCTATTACACGTTGAACTTATTGCACCCTTCTCACAATGTCAAAATAGGAATATTTGCTGTGAAGTTCTTATAGTGAACACTCACTTATTGTTTCCGCATAATTCAAGTTTGTGCTTGGAAAGATTGCGACAGGTATGTTGAAACCCTTTTCAGAGCGCCATTCATTCGATTGGCATTATTTTGTATTCCTATATTTTTTATGATGACATCCTTTGATAGGTATACAAAATATTGGAATATATTGGATCATATCAAAAAGAAAACAAGCTCAGTCCCATGCCTATTGTACTCTGTGGGTGAGTTTGTATTATTTTGGTTTATCCATTGATAGCATTTTTTGTAAGGTAGATTGGACGACAATATTAAATAAGAAAAAGAAGTTAAGAATGTTGTTCATTAGTATTGTCCAAATGGTCTTGTACTATGTAGCAAAAGATGCCCTGAGAGGTTTCTAATGAGTACAAAATGTGAATATAACTTTTGCAGTGACTGGAATGGAAGCAAGAGGGGCCATGTTTACAAATTTCTTAGATCTCAGGGATTTGTATCGTCATATGATACTGCTCATCAATACACGGATGCAGATGCCCACAAGGTAATTTTCCTCTCCATTGCAGTTCATTATCTCAGCCACTTGTAACTTGGGAAATTTCCAGTTTCTGATGCTTATGCTTTTATGCAGTGGGTAAGTCATCGGAATCATCGTGGAAACATCTGTGGTGTAGATTTTATATGGCTCCTTAATCCTAATAGATATCGGAAATTACTAAAAACAAGTTGGAGCGAAGCAGTGTTTGCATTGTTCAAGGTCAGATGTGTGTTTTAATTTTTTCCGTACCATTTAGCGGAAATTTTATTTATATGCTTATGCAATGTTATCAATTTGTTCAGTGGTATTTAGATAACTTTCCACATTGAAAAATTAGCGCATAAATCTGATTTTAGATTGTTTCTATGAAAATTTACTAATATTCCTTGTTGAATGGTAGTGCCGTGTGCCTATTTTGCCACTTTGAGGTACATCTGTCTATCATTATCGACTGAGAGTGCACCGTAATACTGCATTATGTAAAATCATGGACTGGTTTGAAATATTAGCCAGATTAATCTGATATTAGATTCTTTTAATCAAAATTAACTAGTATACCTTGTTGAACGGTAATGCTGTGTGCCTATTTTGCCAGTTTGAGGTACATCTATATATCATTATTGACTGATAGTGCACCATAGCACTGCATTGTATAAAATCGTGTATTGGTTTGGATTAATGGTTTATAGTACATTCTGCTAAGATTATATTGTTTGCTTATAAGTAAAAAAGTAAGTTGAACTAATATCTTTATAGGTTAATGTTGGAAATAAGTAAGTTACTTATCTTAACAGTAATTTAAATGTTCATTTCACAACTTCTGTAAATAAGAAAAATGTAAAATACTGAACATGTTTCGAACAACGTAAAAAGTAAATTTTACTTTTAGTTAACTTAGCCAAGCACAATATTTCTCTATAGCGACATCAAATTTTAAATGGTCAACATTTGGTTATAGGATCTGCAATATAGCCTACCATTGGGATGCCCATTCCTCTTTTTGCTCAAATGTTATGATATGATGGTCTTTCATTCTGTCACATTCACTTAAAAGATGAACTTTGAAGGTTGTCCATTTTGTGCAGAATTTAGTATAGGTTGGATTGGATCTGAATGGAGGAGACAATAAGGGAGTGAAAGATGGGGATGGAATCGGTTTCTACGATGCTGTTGATAGAATGGAGGGGGAGAGAGTGAGTGACTGAGTGCCTCAACTCAGAGAGCAGCTATCTGTTGGATTGATTATAATCATTGATTTCTGACCAGAAATGGGGTAGAACTCTGTAACTAAGAATATAGACTTTTTATGCAATTTTATGTATGGATCATATTATAAGGCCTAATATAGGAGTTTATTTGAAGCACAGATGCATCAAGTCTAAGAAACGTAGTCCAAACCACCGTCCCCTGTACTTCTGTTCTCACTGGCTTTTGATTATTTCATTTTCTTAATGATGAATTGATTATATAATATTCAGTAAGTAATTGTTATATTTAACACTTGCATCCTTTCATTTTCAGTATCAACTTCGGCGAGCCTCTTTGACAGAGGACGATGCGTTTGCCTTTCTGAAGGCTGATAGCGAAGGCGATTACATTACCTTCCCTGATTTCTGTGAAGCATTGCGACAGGTTGATGATACCTCAGTTTTACATACTCGCACATGGGTTGAGCTAGACATTCTCACAGTTACTATTGTTTGGTGTTCCCACAGCTTAATTTGATCGGCCACTGCTATGGACTGAGTGTTGAAGAGACAAACAACTTGTGGGTGCAAGCGGACATTGACGGAAATGGTGTTCTTGATTACAACAAATTTAAGGTACTGTCTCCATTTTTGCAAATTATGATTATGCTTATGCATCTTATTTGCTTTTCTAAATCCCACTAAAAGTGAATTTGTTTTCCGAGTTGGTGCACTGGAAACGAGCTAGGCAAACTTCATTTTGAAGGCTTTAACATCTTTATATAAAGCTTAGCATAGCAGAATTTACACATTTTAGTGATATTTCAGTAGTGTGTCTGTCTTTGTGCTATGTTTTCTTTTTACCTTTTCTTCTTTATAATGAGGCATTGCAGCAGCGAATGTGGAATATGACATGGTCAGAGCAAAGAGAAGAAGCAAGCAATGAGGTTGGAGACGATGTCAATGTAACAGAGCAAACTATAGGTTTCAATGTCGAGAATGCAGTTCTATTTCCCACTGAAGTAGAGAAAGGAACATGGCCCGAAGATTATTCGCTTTCTGATCATGCCCGACTCACTTCTGTGTTTTCGCCAGTAAAAATGCCTTGTTCTCAAACGATATTATGATAATTTATTTGTCACTTCTAGAGTCGGACATGATATTTATTGAAGATAATCGAAGTAACCGAATAAGGGTCAACGGTCGCTTTTATGGACAACTTACTGGAGACGGTTCGTCCAATATTGTGTGTCAAACATATGCACAAGGAGCTTTGCTGCAACTACTTCAGTTTATACGTGCCACCGTGTTTTGCGTAGCCTTTTTGTTCTAGATTGCGATAGAAAGAGAATGACAGAATTAGCAATCCCCTCCTGTAATTTGGTGAGATTGTAAGCTCCTTTCTTTTGATTTTTGCTGTACATAATACGTATATTCCTCGATGGAATTAGGGGAATTGTATGAAATCCAATTATATGTAAAACTGAATATTTAGAAATTTCTATTTATTTTTACTTCTTTTACCCCCGACCAATTTTTGAAAAGAATAAATAGTGGAGTTATATCTTGGATTTTTTTTTATTTTTTAATTTTCAGGGGGGTTTAACTAAAGAATTTAATAAAAATTTAAATTAAAGTCAACATTTTCATAACTTTTATTAATTTTTCAATTACACCTTTAATCAATTTTTATTACTCCATTTTGGTCACGTGTTTATCGTGGTAGGCTCCAACCAAGTCCAAATCTATTAACTGAACATTGGAATGGACCCAGTGTTCAACGTTTTATTTGAGGCCATTAATGTTTGTTTAGTTGTCAGTTTTTGTCCCTCTTCTTTTTTCTTTAATGAAATAAAATAAATATAAAAATGACAGCTTTCATTCATTAGAAGCCTGCACACATATAATTTAGGAAATTTTAACGACGGAGATTTAGGCTCTGTTTGAGTCACGTTATTTTTTTCATTCTCATTCTCTTACTCATTTTCAACCACACATTCTTCAATAAAATAATATTTTCCATCACATCAATACCTTTTCATTATTTTTCAATCACATATTCCTCAACGCATCAACAGTAAAAATGCATTCTTTTTCCAAAAATGTGCACCAAACATGGGCTTAATTAGTATCCAAGATTGGACCGGGATTGCAAATTTTTTTTACCTCTTTAATGTCATCAGCTAATTAAAGTATATAGAATTGCTTATTTTGATGAATCGCATGACATATAGAATTAGATAATACAGAATGTAGTATTTATGGTTACAGAACTTTTTGATGAAGCAATACATCCCACATGGGAGAAAATCTTAGTGACATGAACTATCCAATTATTTAATTCCCATGCAAGATTAGCAAAGAAAATGATGACACATCTTTACACTCAAACCTACTCATTAAACTTTCAAAATCCAAAGAATCTCTCAAACAGAAGCCTCTATAATTAACTTATAATTAAGTAAGCTGTTATGAACAGTTAAGAATATATAATCCACAATGCAAAGAAATATACATAAACAAGAAAAGTTAAAAGAGCCCATATGGATTCTGTATATAGTCATATCTTCTGTTGGTGCAAAAGTTTGAGGCTTGTGGGGCATGGAAAATCTGCAAATTAGGCACTATATGGAAATGATGGTTCCTCTCTACTCTCATGGCTGTGAGAAGAAAGTCAAGAAGGCTTTTGCCAATCTTGAAGGTAATAAGCTAGTCGTTATCGTTTATTGTGTCAATGGTTTGTCAAACTATCTCTTTTAAAAGATTAATCTTTTAAAGATTTATTGAAGTTATATACGCATGTCTTCAACGTTCAAAACATGACACCTACAAAATTTGCTCAAATAGTAGATGACAAGAGTCGAATTCTAGACCTAGTTAATTTGTCAAAAAGCATTGCATAAACAATTATCATAAAATCTCTATCTGCTTGATACTAACTTATTTAAGAGTTTAAACGGTTAAAAATTTATCGTCCGTATTGGGCAAGTATATACAAAGTTTGATAGTTTTTGATCATTGACAAATTGAGCTCTTCCTCGGAGCCCCATTATTAATTTATTGAAATTTGCTTAAATTTACAAAAAAAAAATTGATAATTCAATGGTAGAAAGCAAGTTGAGACACTATCAATCATAAATAATATTCAAGTTTACGATTCGTTTTCTTTTTCAGAATATATTTACCTTTGCATTGCATGCATCATTTAAATCGCGACACATTCAAATACATCCTTAGACAAATAGGTCAGTTAAATCTTTGATATGAAGTTTACTAGAATATTATTCAAGTAATTAAAAAATGCAAAAGAAGCACAATCAATAACAAGGTCGCATGATTAACATTAAACAGAAATATGTTTTTCTAACTTAACATGAAAATTACAACATTTATTGATAATTGGATGAAGTGAAATGTACTATACAAAAAATTATCAAAGAAAAAAATGTAAAATGGAATTTGTAGAAATAATATGCAGTATTTGGAGTCTTTGGGCTAATAAAATTATTAATTTGACTGAAAAATAAATTATGAAAAACAACAAGGATGTCTATGTAAATACTAAATTAAATATGGTGAAAGCAACTAAAGACGACCGCAGACCTCTCCGTCTCGCAACACTTCGCTTAGAAGGAAAAGAATAGGACTAGTCATAGAGAGAGATTGAAAGCTCTCTACCCTTCTTCTCAGGTACGATTTTCGTTAAATTTCTCTTTTTGCTGGTCAATTTTAATTTAATATGAACTGTTTTTGTTATCAATCTTATGCACTATCTAGTTATTTCAAGATTAGTAGTAGTAATTTCTTTAGTCATTGTTTATCTAAGATTCTTGATTCGTTTTTCTTGAATTGACTTTCTTAATTATGGGTTTAATTTATACTCTTAATTTATTAAATTACTGGAATAATTCTTTGTTTCTTGATTATGACTTTGATTAATCATAATCTGATGTAAACTTTTACTGGGTTTTGATTGATCAGTTGATGTAATTGTTTGTTACCCACCAAGAAATGATGGGTTTAGGGTCTTTGGGCAGTGGAGTGCGAGGAAACTTATCGTCATCAACCTCAAATTTATCAGCTTTAGCCCCGCCTTTTACTGTTGAAAGATCAAACCCTAAACTCAATTCTATCCCAACTTTGCATTTCTCGGATTCATCATATGCTACTGCACGAGATGGCCAAACATGGCAATATCCACTCCCTTCAGCCCCTGGACCTGAATTAAATATTGATTCCACAATAGTTACTAGCTTCCCTTTCGCATATTCCAGTCCTGGGCCTATTAGCCCACCTAGTACTGATTGGTCTGCGCCCGTTAGCCCTCCTGGTACCAATTGGTCTGCTTTGAGCACTAAAGCTAAAACTTCGGCTGATGCGCTTTCATATGCTGGTGAAGTCAAGCCTTATTATTCCCCTTATGTTTCTCCTATAGTTGGCAAAGATAGTCCATCCGTTGTCGACTATGGGCTTTTTTATGATCCTAGGGCCACTTCTGGACCGGATCTATCCCCTCAAGTCGATTACATTCAGGCCTTGTCCGGCTTGGAATACGCTCCACAGTGGGATGATGCTTGGGCATTTGATGATGGGAAACAGGCCAAACAGGTAGAAGTTGATAGGAGTTTTTCTTCCAAGAAGGTGAATATTGGTGATTCACTTGTTTCTAAAAGTTATATTAGCTCAGGTATGCTTTTTATTATTTCTGGAATGTGATTATTTGTGATGAGACGAGTTTGTATTTTAGTTATCGATCTTGCATATTAACTTTTGCTATTCTTATTTGAACAATTATTTGTGGTCTTCTTTCCTTCAATTACCCTTAGAAATTTAATGTTTTGTACGAACTACAGATTATTTCTCTTTCCAACAAACAGTAATGGCATGTTTAGTAGAGATGATTAGATAGTAGTGTACATTATTAAGGAAGAGAATAAGCTAAAATATAATTTATTACATTGTGCAATCCGACGTACTAATGGTTTGCAGGGATGGTGTTGGCTGTGATCATGGAGGGGCTGGAGGGCACTGTTCCAGCTGGAGCAGTATGTGGAATATGTGCACTTTCTATATGGAGAACCTAAAGAAACATAAAAGAGATACAGAGTACAAAATAGTCTATAAAACAAAAGTAGCACGTGATTATATTTTAATCATATAATCTAAAACTCCAAATTTGTTTAAAAGAAGCGCACCACATCAACTCACTGTGAAGATTAGCCAGTTTCAGCATCAAAGAAGATGAAGGGCAAGCAAAATGAGAAGAGAAAAAAATTGATTCTTAATAGTTGAATCACACTATCATAGCACGAGTGACTAGATAAATGAAAAGGAACCCTAACAATTCATTTGTAGGATTGACTAAGCCCTTGTTTGAGCCCATTTTTTTTGAAAAAAAAAAAATGCATTTTTGAATAGTGTTTTGATTTATTTTAACCAGGCATCCTTCAATAAAATAATATTACACGCGAACCCAAAATTTTTCCTTATTTTTTAACCATATTTTCCATCAATACACTATTCAAAAATACATTTTTTGACAAATGGGGCTCAAACAAGCCCTAAGGCAGGCATGAATAATGAAGCTTATCTCTGACTGCTTATGGGCTTTTGATGATTTTGGTTCGTCGTACGTTTAGCCCCCTGTTTTGTACAACTAAAAATTCTGATTAAGGATATCTCTCTCTCTCTCTCTCTCTCTCTCTCTCTTTTATGTCAATCTTTCTTTAGAATCACCCAAAATTTCCTCTTTTCAAGGATCTCTTTCTCATTCTGTCACACACACATTCTGCTATCGTGCAGGAGTTCATAGTATTGGATATGGGAACAACTGGAAAGAAGATTTTGGTACATCGTATGGAGAACTCAATCATGTTTCCGGAAGAGAAAGCTATATTGGACATATGGATGACAAATCATGCTTGGGGCAAAATCTTAGCTTCCTTTCTTATGAATCTTCTAGAATGCCTACATTAATGTCCGGTTCAGCATATCCAAAATCTCGCCCTCTAGAGCTGTCTCTTGAACAATCTAGGAACTTCTCACACCATCAAAAGCTGAAAAGGCCATATGAAAAATGTTTACAACCCCTTGAATCATCCTTTAGTGGTTCTATGTCAGTAACAAGATCTTCCCCAGCTGTGGTCATTAGGCCTCCACCTGCCGGAAACAATTCATTTGCACAAAACTCCGCTCCTAAAACAGTGGACGTTGGCAATAATACAGGTGTCCACAAGGGTGAATTTGATGACAGTAATAGCGCCAAACAGAATGATCCTTGCCTAAGACCAATAGAAGGTTCCTTCGACACAGGCCAATTCACATCTCACAAAAAAGGTAATGATCACGTATTTTTTGCACCGCCTACAATGAAGGAATCATCAAGCCAAATGCACTCTAAGGAAATCTTAGGTCATAAAACCGAAGCAGGATGTGGATCTCATCTGCCCGATATAAATGTCTCAGATGGCTTCTCTTTGGCTGCAAATGGTGTTCAAGTTGTGAAGTCTACTGAGAATTCTTCAGATAGCATAGATAATTATGCTCCTGCAGTTGACTCACCCTGTTGGAAAGGAGCACCTGTTTCTCACTTTTCACCATTTGATGACCTTGAAGTTGGCAAGTCACCTTGTTCTAAGAAGAAATTGGAAGAATGTTATGATTCTGATCATGAAGCACATAAGCTTTTCCTCTCATTAAACAATTCCAAGAGAGCCTCCTCTCAAAAGGCATTTGGAGGCACGAACCATGATGAAAATCGATGTGCAGGAAATATTATGCCACTTTCTTCTGAGAGAAGCTGGGATGCTAATTGTCTGACTATAGAACAGAGTTCAACCGATGCTTTAAAAGATGGATTTGAGATTTCATCTCTGAATAGCAGTAAAGGAGTTGGGATATCTAATCCCCTTCACAAGCCTAAGAAAGAATTTGTCCCGAATGACTCAGTGAGTGTGTACGACCAGAAAATATCCAATGCTAAGCATTCTAATGCTGAAGTGAACGATATCCCATATATGAAGCTCGGTTTACAGGCTAGTGCTGCTAATTATGTGATGACCTTTAATGACGCTTCTGAAGGTGGCGATGTTGCATTTCACGCTGCGGAAAATGTTTTATGTTCACCTTCTTCAGAGGAAGATGCCTTCGAGGATGAAAAAGTAGAGACCAATCCAAATTTGGATGTTCAAACAATGATAAATGCAATTCATGCCCTTTCGGAGTTTCTTGTGATGAATTCTACAAATGATACATTTGCTCTGGAAGAACATAACTGTGATGCTCTTAAGCACGTGATCAGCAATCTTGAGGCGTGTATGACTAAGAAAATTGTTCATAAAACTTTGAACAAGGAACCAGTTGTTTCTGCTGGAGACATTTTGCGTAAAACTGTGGATACTCAAGATCTGGTATGTCATTTATCATTTATGTGATATTCAGACTCAAATTAGCCTACTATTAAGCTTCCATCTGGCAAATTTATAGATCATTTATAAACGGTCAAACTTCATTTTCAACCACACATTCGAATGGAAAACTATTATCCACCTCTCATTTCTGTCTACTTAAACTGTTTATAATTCTTCCCAAAATGGAGACAAAGTTAACATGTTAGGATATTGCATAGAAATAAATAATCATGCTTGTCTTTTTGTCGATTCTTATAAATTCTTGTTTATCGTGACTTGATTTTTCTTTCTGAACTTTTAGTTTCTATTATCTCTGCATGTATAAAATATAGCATATCCCACGTCTGAGATCTTTAGAATTTCCTGTATAATCCTTATCTTTCTTTAATAATAAGCTAAATAATTCCTTTTATCAGGCTACTGTTGCAGGCAAGCCTCAAGTTACAAATGAAGCTCTAAACTCTCACGAGCAACTTGATTATCAGCGAATGCATGAAGAGAAGAGACGTAACCTTTTTCCTGGTAAGAAAGCTGAGAGTTCATCACTTGTTTCACCCTTAAGGGGTGATGCGGACTTACCAACAGACCAAAATATGGCCCAGGTATGCTATTTTAGCATGTTTGGTAAGATGAATTAGACAATATTATGAAAGAAGAAGCTAAAATCTTGTCCATTTTACTTGTGGGGTCTAATGTTGTATGCCAAACATGCACTTAGCTTCTCGTTGTAGTTTGAAAGGATCATTGTGTTGGAGAAGTACAAAATTAAAATTATATGCGTGTAATACAAGTATACTCGGTATCGTTGGCTTGTAGGCTATAAGGAAGGTCCTCGATGAGAATTTCCTCTATGATGAAGAAATGGACTCACAAGCACTTCTCTTTAAAAACTTGTGGCTTGAGGCAGAGGCTAAATTATGTTCCATCAGCTATAAAGCTCGCTTTGATCGAATGAAGATTGAAATGGGAAAGTTCAAATCCAAAAAGAGAGAAGGTTAGCTATACTTTTTGGTGAAACTTATGTTGTTCTCTTGCCATCCATTAATTGGAAGCTGTAAATGTTCTCAGGAAATTGCGCGGTTGTTGAGAAGAAGTTGAATTTTCAGATTTCACCTAATCCAAGCAGAGATTCCAATCGCCCACCTGTGGATCAAGATGATGCAATTCCCAAACCTGCTGTCCGGAATGCTTCTGTTCCCAGCACAAGTGGCGATGCCGATGATGTTGCATCGGTGATGGAAAGATTCCATATCTTGAAGTCTCGGAATGACGGCAAAAACTCAGTAAATACAGAAAAGGAAGAACTGCAAGAAACGGATGATTTTGAGCATGCGGATTCTAAAAACCCTGCCCATAGCCACGGTGATGAGGTTGAGGCATCCATCATGGACAGATTCCGTATCTTGAATTCAAGGAATGACAACTCAAAACTAATAAATATAGGAGAACAACAACAGCCCAAGATGGATGATTTTGAGTATATGGGTAAGAAAAACCTTGGGCCATGCACAAAAGACCAATCAGAACGTGAAAACTTAAATGTGGACGTGAAAACTCATTTCCCGCAACTAACCAGCAGTCTCAGCGAAGGCAAATTCGGCTCTTTTGTTGACGTGTCTGGATACGAATCTGTGAAAGAGTTTCGTCGCTCTGTCAGAAATGATCCGATGGTCCATTCATTAACTAATGACATGCTGAGAAATCAATTTTCTTCAGGATGGTATGATAATTCCACTTCAGATTGGGAACATATACTCAAAGATGATTTTGCATGGAAAAATTGAGATTAGCATGAAGCAATATCTTTCTGTAATTTGTTCTAATACGTGTTCAGTAACAGTTACTTATCCATATTTCCAAATGAAACGTTATTGTATATAGTACTTTAATCATGGATTTCAGAATCTATGTTAACTTGTTAATGTTTTCGAGTTATTGCGTATATTGGTGTTTTTCTTGTGATTAATTGAATGAATTCTCTTCTCTTGCAAATCATTTGGAATGATTATGAAAAATTTGTTTCCAAATTTCTTTATTTTTATCCTGTCGGTGTTTGAAGTGCCTGAAATTTGAAAGAAGGTTATCCGCCCCTGCATCGGCACCTCCTAGTGAAATTATTATCAAAGCTCCGAGGGAACCCGAATAAAATCGTGGACTTGGACATATACCCATATATAAAAGTTTGATGAAGTAATACTGCAGAAGGCATAAGACTCGAGTTAAGACGGTTACAATTCAGTTACAAAATTCCATGAATTAAAAGCACGACAAACCTTGTGAAATTGTCTGAAGCCTGAACCTTCTGCCAGGGCCTTAAATTCCTTTTCTGTCCTCTCTTTCCCACCTGGATTTATGGCCAACATAATGACATCAACATGGTTTTACAATTTCAGTTTTCAATTCATTGTACGGGGCTTCTGGAAGAATGCATTCGACAACAATCACTTTTCCATTCTCTCGAACTGCTTCGTAGCAATTCTTCAACAAGTCTTGGCAGTGTGCATCGCTCCAATCACGACAAATTCACTGGAGGAGAAGACTATCAATGAATCAAGCATTCTCATTCATGAACTTTGCTAATGACACCACTCATCAAATCAACTCGTCTAAGAGTTTAAGCCTCAGTACGATTTCCAATCATTAGCAAGGCAAGTTAACTTGAAGCAAGAACTCTTTCTCGAATTCCGGCCATGATCAGTATGGAGCCGAAGGCGAGGGTTTCCATCAAACCAACCTATATGGTGCGGATTAAAAGTTGATTAAAATTTCACGTCAAAGTCAATAATTAATTTTAATCACACATTTTATGCAACCCACAACCTTTATAAAAAAATATGATTTTAATCAACACCAAATAAGGGCTAAGTAATGAAAAAAATATATCTTTATTTATAGAAATTGTATCTTCAATATGATCTCTTAACATTATTTTTTTTTTCCACCAAAGAGCCTTACATGTGTTCAATTTTTACTACAAAAGAAAGGGGATCCAGCGACCACGAAAGTTGGTCTATTTTTCGTCACTAAAGACCTTTAGCGACCAAAAAATCGTCATAGCCCCAAAGACTTTTCTGGGCGAATTTCAGCCACAGAATGCAGACTCCATTTCAGCTTGTTAAATATAGCTCTTCGACTCATCCAAGACCTGAATTCGAACTTTAGTTTTGAAGCGAATGTTTCGATCATAGATGATACTGTAGCACTTCTTTTTTTATTTAGGTGTTCATTACTGAATTTGTTCCTGGAAATGGAAATTGAGTAGTTCACACACTTGCATTTTTGCTCCTGATGGATGTTAACCGTGATCCTATTGTTACTTTGAGTTCAAAAACAATAATTAATAGATAGCAACTTTGGAATGAATTTTAGATCCTAATTAGGGGTCAAGTAATAAACATGTTACTCAATCAGAGTTTGAGTGACGAAAAGAAATATCCGATTATGATATCGTCTAGGATCAAATAGCATATGTTCCTCAACTTAACTCTTTTTCTCGAAATTATAGCACGTATCCATGATGTTGTCAACATTATATTAAATGCTTAACTAATAATTTATTGTCATTTTGATTAATTGTGTTTCACAATGAAATGTATATTGGACGTCATGCATGATCAACCTTTCAAATTTAATTATAATACAAATATAGTTCTATTAATTCATTTATATAAATAAAGACTTATGGACACATTCATTTTCCCTTTTAAGTAAATTTTATTTAAACTAATTGATTAATAATTAGACATGAATTGGGGATTAAATCAAGGAACGTGATCATTTTTAATTATTTAATTAAAGGAACCTACCTCTACATAGATGTCCTAAAATTGGAATTTGAGATTTTCCTTTATGAGCACTTTTTTTTTTTTTTTTTTTTTTTTTTTTTCCAATCGTGCTTAACATATGTTGAGCACCAATAACATTTCACGTGAATTATTCACCAATTAGTTGTTATGGCATGTTACCGTTACTTCACATAAGTTAACAATCGGTGCTTAGAAAATTATTTATTGGTATATTTATATATTAAAACATGTACATAATTTTTTGAAATGTGTGGCATTGAAAGTTGAATCCAAGTTTTGGTGTATTTGAGATAATAACATCATCTAAAAGACGAAGCTTGTAGAAACGATACAAATTGATTTATTTAATTATTTGTCTCCGACAAAGTTCAAATAGGTTTTAGAACACCAAGAGTCATACATTTAACACATAAAATATGCAATTCTTGAAATGAAATGAATATTAAGAGAAAACCCCTTAATTTTTAATTCTTGAAAAGTTCCAAACAGTGTTCTTGATCCAGGTTCCTGCCCCAGTATTTCTTGTAATATTCTGCATATGTATAGTCTCTATAAATGGGTGGAGATCCTTCAATGGTGAGTTCCTTTGGTGCATTGATTACAGCATCATTGGATGGACATAGGAATGAAGCTACTGAAATTCTCGCTTTATCAGGATTCACTACAGCTCTATGCCACACACTTTTGTATTTCCCATTACTCACTGCCTGCACATATATATATATAGTCAACACTAGAGTTGTCACTTTACACCTTTTTAGATATGAATATGAATTTGATGGGTTCACTTAGTCGACCCAAGTTCTCAATTTGACTCGAAAAAAAATAAAAGCCGAGCCTCGACTAATTTGCGACGTACCTGTAATTGATCACCAATGTTGATAACAAGAGCATTTGGGAGGGGTTTGACTGCAAGCCATTTGCCATCCTTGAGAACCTGCAGGCCTGAAACTTGTGTGTCCTGAAGAAGAATAGTGAGAGAATTTGGGTCTGCATGGGCCGGAAGTCCATAAGTGAGTTCAGGCTCTGGACATGATGGATAGTAGTTAATAGACATGTGTTGTCCTGGTTCGCCCAAAATGTTCTCTATGCAATCTTTTTCTAGGCCCAAACTTTCTGATATTGCCTGCTGAAATCTCAGCCCAAGGTATCGGATTTGGATACAGTATTTGCTTACAATTTCCCTTCCAATTCCACGATTCAACATTGGATTTTGAAAAGATAAAAATATTAACATTCATATAATTTAATTTGTGATATATTAAAAATTAATAAATAAAAGTTGGAGTTTTACATTTTGATATATTTTATATAAGAATCTATTTATTTAATCCAACATGTCACACTAATGACTATAAATTCGACCTAATGTCAACACGCTCTTAAACGTCGAAAACTTGATTGAGAAAATAAGTTCAACAAACATTAAAAAAAATTATTAATGTGTCGTCTGAATCTAGAATTGCTTATTCAGATCCTCATAGTCACACACCATATTCTTTGAAATAATATCAATTTTAGTCCTTGGTCTTAAAATTTAAAAAACATAATGATTTGAATAATATTTTTTAGAGTGTGATTAAAAACTAATGAAATTTATGTGTGAAATATTTTATTGTGTGAGGAATTGAAAATGAATAGAAGAAATAAATTAAAGGGGAGTAAATGAATCAAATAAGGGCTTACTTACGTGAATAATTAGTTCTAATTATTTAATAATGATGTGCGATGATGTCAACACGCTTTAAGTGATTTCAATGAGCGTACGTGCCAAAAGCAGGACAAAAGTTTAAATATGATGACATCACCTATCTGACGTCATTGCAAATTAAAGGCATGGAACGGCGTGAAGTCGTACCCACGTATTATTTACTTTATAAGATCAAACTTGGTGTATATTAAAAATGTACACCAAATTTGACAGTCCTCTCACAATAGTGAGGGGCCTGCTTCATGGTGTAAACCATGGTGTACAAAGGGTTTAACCCTACTTTATAATTTCTTTATGGCAATAAATATATTTTAACGATTACTTTCTATCCTATCTCCCAAGAGCCATTTTTTAAACTTTTTTTTTTAATTAAGAGAGTCTACTGTATATTTTTATTGGGTAAATAGTATAGAATATTTTTACATTTCAATGTCATTGTGCAATACGTCTATACTTTTTTTTTTTTTTTTTGGCACTTTCACACCTACCTTCCATCTTTTATTGGGCAAAATGTCATTTTTATCAATTTTTTTAATAAAAGATGACTTTACTCTCCTATTCAAATAAAACAAAAACAAAAAGATGAATAACCAACTACAATTATAGTCATTAAGTTTTTTAAAAATTACAAAGAAATCATAAATTCTCCATCACCACTACTTTCACAACTTACCAAGCTCCCACCTATAGATCCACATAGTACCTTTCGGCCACCACACTTATCGGACTCCATTACCACCAACATCGCTTCACTCTCCCACCATCATTCCCCATACGAATTTGAAGATTGAAGTACTTAGGACCCATGAATTTTGGTGAGACAGCTCTCTCTCCGTACATCGCGCCTGTGGAGAGTTTTAGACAAAAAATTGAAACGGTTGGAGGGATAATTAGTTCAATTAGATTCATACTCATTGTCGTTTGGGTCTGTTGATGGTTCGAATGATGCCAAATTGGGGATTTTGTGTTGTGGGATGCATAAATTAAGGGAGACGAGTTTGGCAAAATGGATCTCGTCATTGTCGAATGTCTAGATTACAGTAGAATGATTTGAGGTATGTTTGATTGATGTGAGGTCATGTGTAGGTTCGTCGAGGTGAGGGGTAATCGTTGGTGGTGGTGCACAATCGTGGGTGGCACCGAAAGTGGGAATGTCATGAGAGGTTGTATACGACAGTTTGGTATTTTAGGCTGCAAATGTGACTGTTTTTGATTTTTTTTTTTTTTTTTACCAATACTGTGGAAGAGGATGTTGGGGAGAGTAGAGCAAGGCTAGTGGTGATGGAGTCCGCAGACGTGGTGGCTAGAAGGTGGTGTTATGTGGATCTATAGGTGGTAGCTTGATGGGTTTGTGAAAGTAGTGGGGTGGAAAATTTAGGATTTATCTGTAATATTTTGAAAATTTTGGGATTATGATTGCAAATAATTGTTTATTGTTTCTTTTCTTTCTTTTTGTTTCATTTGAATAGAATGGTAAAATCATCATTTTATTGAAAAATTGTTGAAAATGACCTTTTACGCAATGAAAAGTGGAATGTAGGGGTGAAATGTCAAAAAATGAAAGGTATGGACGTTTTGCACAATGATATTGAAATGTATGGACGTTTTGTACTATTTATCCATTTTTATTTTCTGTACTGGTTAGGGATGCATAGTTTCGTGCAGGTGGTCAAACTTATATGATATTTCAAAGTAGGGTTAAAAAGTAAAGTTTGTTAATTAATTTAAATTAAATTTTGATAAGTAATATAAACTCTATTGAAAGTAGAGTAATTCAATATGATTTTTACCAAATTAAAATTTGATAACTGATATAAACTCAATCGGAAGTGGAGTAATTCAATATGATTTTTACCAACCAATTTTTGTTTACTAGAGACTTTTTATAATGTTACCTTTTTTTATCGTGTACTATAATTTAACTTTAGTAACTACACCACCCCACGCCACCCCCACCAAGGAGAAAGAGATGCTCTGTATTCATCGTACATGAAACGAGAAGAATCATGCTATGTGTACATAACATGATCCATAAAGGATCATATAAAGGGTAGGTGACGGCCCCCAATAGGGGGCGCTGTGGGGCCCAAGCGTCTCTCCCAATAAGGGCCGTCGCCTATTTATTATATAAAACTTTATGTACATAGAGAATAATCCAAACGAGAATACTGGTTTGGATGTCCTATGTCCAACATGTGTCATTTCTTAATTGCAGCATAAAATTCCCGTACTATGACCCAATTTGCTTCCTAAAAATGGTTTTATCAAAATATTAATAAAATTGCCAATTTATTCCATTTTCAATTCTATAGTCACAAATGGCATACTTTGTAGAGTGGTTCATAGGATTTGTCTTCAAAATGTGCAAAAGTGAACACAATTTCGACTCCTTTCACCAATATACACACAGATGAATACGTCTAATTGGAATTATATTTCCTAGGTTCAAAATATTATTTATTTCTATACTTTGACGCTCTGCATATGAGTTTTAAAATATTATTTTAAGAACAACACGAATATCATACAGTACGTCAGTCAATAACACGTGATGACGTATTTTTTATTGCATGAAACAGTTGCATGCATCTCGTGAAAATTAAGGTCAATTTAAATCACGAGGGAGTTTTTCTTAAGTCATTGGTATTAATCAACCTATACACTAATTTTTAAAAAAAAATTATTGAAATTTTAATAGGGTTTGGAAAAATTTTCTTAGATCCATTAAAAAAATAATAATAAATAAATAACATTCTTACTTGAAAGTTGAGGGATTTGATGGCCATTCGGATGAATATTTCTCCAAAGGATAACAATGGAGTCTAAGATAATCTCTCCAGTTATGGACTGTCTCCTTCTTCACATTAGAACTTGTGGACAATCTCACGGTCTTAAAAGGGTCTTCTGAATATAATTTTATCTTTTCTTCCAATGGTAAAGTGAAAAATTCATCAGCCACCTTCAGCATTTTCTCCATTATTTCTTCTGATAATCCATGATTTACCACCTGATAATACAGATGAAACAAAAAAAAAAAGAAAAAAAAAGAAAAAGCAATTATTACAAAAATAATTGTTAATGGTAACTATACGTGCTGCGTGCATCAGGTCTTGCTTACATACCTGAAAAAAGCCATAATCACGACAGGCATCTCCTATTTGTTGGATTATAGAGGTTTCATCTTCACAATTCAAATCAATCACCGGAACTTTTTCACAGTCGGTAACCTCCGACAGTTTTGGCCGCTCCGGCGCCGGCCGGACATAACCTGTTGGAAGAGTCGAGTATTTGATTCCATTGGAAACTATTTTTGTTTCCAACAACATGTTGAACTGAAAAGATTTTGGATGGTTGGAGAAAAGGTATTGCAAATAAATGGCTGAGGGGAGAAAAGAAAAGAATGTGGGTTGGAATTGACTTCGTTTTGGTCTTTCTATATTGAATGATGCCATGGTTACTTTTCACGTAAAATGGACAGAATACACACAATACATGAGTCCTGATATTTTTAACAATATTTAATTCACGTGAATCCGCCTCTTCATGTGAGAGAAATTTAAAATTCTGAGAAAAAATCTATCATTTTCTTCAAGTACTTGCATCATTTTTCTTCTATATTTATGCCATGTTTGTTTCGGATTAAAAATTAGATTTTAATCTAAATCAAGTTAAATAATCAATATTAACCATATCTTTTATGGATCTCACAGCTTTTCAACCACACATTTCAAAAACTTCTATCACAATCTACTAAAAATCTAATTTTAATCCCCACCAAACACCCATGTTAAAATTTGGGGTTTCATCCTAAAAGATCAACCTTGTTAGGAGGAGTAACTCAACACATCAAACACTCAATGATATAATTAATTACAATTTTATTTTTATTCTAATTATGAACATTTTATACGCACGATGTGATGGATTTGGAGACGACGTCTCTTTCTATTTAGTTGTCCTGTGATTTGAGTTTAAAAGAATTGTACAAGTGTTTATGAAACATGAATGGAGAACCAAAAAAAAAAAAGATTTTTCATTATTTTATCCTCGGATTAATTACCTAGAAAGTACTAAAAGTAACCAAAGTTACTAGTTTATAAAAATAACAAATACAAATAAAGCTTATTTAAAGAAATTGGATGAAAATAGAGGAAAAAATCACAAAGGTAAATATATACGAAGTTTTAGTTAATGTTAGCAATATCTCTTTAATATACGAATTAGAAGGTAAATTGATGAGCAAGATGGCGAAAGAAATGTTGTACACCTTCAAACATAAATTGTACGAGTCATACTTGATATCTAGGTACGTACTTCGACATAAACTTATTTAAAATTAATTTTGATTACCACCTTCAAGTTTTAAAATTACGATAAGAGACTCAACTTGTGCTAAATGTGGAGCTACAATTCAATATGTGAAGTATTGAGAATGTCTAATTCGTCTCGAACATAGCTAAATACGAAGTCATCAAAAATAGCTACAAATTGGTTGCATGGAATTTCATAAAAACAAGAAGCCCTTTAAATTAATAATATCAAAAAGAGCACTCTATTTCCTTGCATTATGTGGATGATTAGGAAAGAAAGAAATTTGGAGAATTTCAAATGACAAATCGATGATTTATATCTCAATTATGCAGAAGCATATGGAAACTTGTCAAGGACATTCAACAAGCTTTTTTAGAAGAGACGCAATTAAATTTAAAAGAAAAATTAATTAATTAATTAATCAATTAGTGTTTTTCTTATGATAAAATCATGTTCACAATCCACAACTACGGGAATTTGTGGAATATTAGAGACAATCAAGAAAAATAGATTAATTTTTGGGGGCAATATTGAAACGCGTGTTGAGCTTAATGATTGAGCTTTAAGGGATATTTCGAGGCATGAATGTTGTACGGACGTTCACCGAANAAATTGGTTGCATGGAATTTCATAAAAACAAGAAGCCCTTTAAATTAATAATATCAAAAAGAGCACTCTATTTCCTTGCATTATGTGGATGATTAGGAAAGAAAGAAATTTGGAGAATTTCAAATGACAAGTCAATGGTTTATATCTCAATTATGCAGAAGCATATGGAAACTTGTCAAGGACATTCAACAAGTTTTTTTAGAAGAGACGCAATTAAATTTAAAAGAAAAATTAATTAATCAATTAGTGTTTTTCTTATGATAAAATCATGTTCACAATCCACAACTACGGGAATTTGTGGAATATTAGAGACAATCAAGAAAAATAGATTAATTTTTGGGGGCAATATTGAAACGCATGTTGAGCTTAACGATTGAGCTTTAAGGGATATTTCGAGGCATGAATGTTGTTTCTGTACCATTCTACTTAATGAGATGGACACAATCAAAAATTCAAATAGGAATAATGCTGAGCTGCCAGAATAATGTTTCACAGGAACCTGTAAGCTGTCAGAATAATACTTCACAAGGACCTTACAGACCCCTTACCGTAGCGGCGGGCCCCAAGCCCATGTATTAAAAAAAAGTGTCTCCCACCCCACGTGTGTAACATGGCAGGGGCCTGTGAAACAAGCCCCTGTAATTGTAGCATCACTCTTCAAATAGAGCATTGCTTGAGGATTATTATTTTTGCTGCATGGACTAGATGTCGTGGTATTGAATACATTAAGCTCTTGTTCATTTTTTATTCATTGAGAATCATTTCTCTACCACACTCATTTCAATCACATTTTTAGGAAAAAAAAATCAATTTTCACGTTTCTCTATAATTTTACTATATTTTTTTACCACACGTTCACCGAATAAATATTTTTCAAAGAATCTTCATCAATCAAACTCTAAGGTAAGAAAATAGTTGTACGGATCATCTTGTCAATATTAGAGAGATGCAAGTAAAAAAATGTTATTTTCTAAATAATCCACCAAAATGTAAGAGTCGGTTTTTTAGGAACTAGTGAGAATTATTTTTTTCTTCGTATACCGAAAAATAAAGTATATTATTTTCAAGAATATTCAAAGGTGCAAACTTTGTTTAAAACTTTAATATTAATTTAAATAAAAGGAATATTCCACTCCCACGACATGATATTTGAATAATATATATATATTTTTTATACCCAGTTATCCCAACTTACGCCGAACTATGTTCTGGACCACCCATCACCGGCTCCTCAGCAATGGGCGGAGGTAAATC
>CAIGRB010149046.1:58532-81056 GCA_903798255.1 Fraxinus quadrangulata
TCCCCCTTTTTGGTTCCTATAAAGTGTTCTAGAAGGTAGGTGGAGACGTAGGAGCCGAGAAATTAATACCTCAAGGCCAAACCTAACTGCTTATAATTTTCCCAGAAAAAATGTAGTTTTCCACTCGGATCAATTTGCCAATCTTCGATCCTCCTCCCCCACGCTGAAGCCGCATTTTCTTTTTAACGACCCACCATGGAATTTTCTTTCTATACACTAAAAGCCCTCCAAGAATATTGCATATTTGGCCATATCAAACAGACCCTTAAACGCCTATTTTCTCCACTCTATATACAAAATATCAGCAAAAACACCGACCCTTCCACTGAACATCGTCCATCTTCTTCACTGGTATCACTCCCTCTTTACATTACAAACACATCGATCAAGAAGCAACTCAAGATGGAAGAATACAGCAGTTTTATATCGCGGATTGGGACCGGAAAGAGAGATCTTGATCCCTTTTGTGCAGTGTGTTTGAATAATATTGAGGATTGTGACAAGGTGAGGGAACTTATGAATTGCCTGCATGTGTTTCACAGTAAGTGCCTGGACTGTTGGATTGATCAAGGCCATCAAACATGCCCGATGTGCAGAGCCAAGCTTTTGCAGAATACAAATCAAGAATTAGGGTTTGAAGAAGATCCATGGAGATCAGAAAGAATGGTTTACTTGTTTGGTGAAGATTATGTGATGAGTCCATAGATGATTGAATGCACTTGTCTAGACCAGTAAATTGACCTTTATGAGTTATAATTAAGAGCATGTTAGTCATATATATGACAAAATGAATCAAATGTTGATTTATTCTACATTCCATAATAGATTAAAAGGGATATCAGATATTGTTTAAGATTTATAAATAACTATAAAAGAAGAAAATGATTTCACTTTGATTTAAATAATACGTAACCAATAAAATATGAGTCACCATCTCGTAGGACATGTTATTTTTTAAAGAACGATTTCACTTTGATTAAATAGCGAAATATATGCAATATATAAAGTATTGGACTAATCTCCCAATAAAATTCACCGAACCTAAGTCTTAACAGTTCTTGCTGTTGCCTAATATTGATTATTGTACTGCTAACTACTGAAATTCAAGAGGAGCGAAAGTTAGGTATCTTCATTTGTTGTGCTTTCTTCTAGACTTCAGTATTTATTATTTAGCTCTGCTATTGGGCCAGACTTCCTGCTATTGGGCCAGGCTCAAAGTTAGGCCATGTGGCGCCCCCTTATTGGAGGAGGGCTGAGCCTGACCAAGAATAATTGCGCTTTATTATTTAGACAGCGCATAGTCAGCGACAAAAAAAAAGGTACAAGAATTCCGGTTGTCACGTGGCCCAACATCTAGAAACAGAACGGACCAATAGAATTTAGAATTATTCTACGTGTACAGGGGTGCTGCCCGTGGTTGATTTTTTTTAATTTTGTTTGCCATTGTCCAATGAAATTATGCCATGCCCTGTAATGGAACTGGCTGTCATTTTCCTTTTAGACCAAGCGACTCTCTAGAATTTAAAATTTGTGCACCCTTTTACATTATTTATTGATCAATAATTGTTAATTTATGGGACCTTCTTATTTGATCATTATTTTTCTAAAACTCATTTTTAAAATTTATTTTCAATTATATATTTTTATAGAATTTACAATTATTGTCAAATTTTCAACCATGTATTTATTTATTTTTAATCAAAACTTACTAAATAATTGATTTTTGAAATATAATAATTAAAATTTTACAAATTAAACAGATATACACTTCACATGGGTACCTACCCGACCTTATCCCAACCGTTTTGAAGCAAGGATATGGACTGTATTAATGACAGGGACGACCTTTCTATCCCTATCACATTGTCATACTCATCTCGAAGAAGTTGTATCATCGAACTTCATATTTCAACAAGTAGTAAAACAGTTGCTTCTCAAGTTCTAGATTTAACTTCTCCAATTACCTAATGTTAAAATACCGAAGAAATTAATTTATTTTCTGTGCTAGTCATTCGGTATTCTACGATAAACTCCTCCATTCTTCGTGTTAACTTTATTTGAATTTTTTATTAAATAGGCCATGATTTTATTTTACAAATTTCAAATTTTAGCAATTGTTAAAATTTTCCTTTTAAAATAATTATAGAGAATAGATATTCTTAAATATATGTGTTGTAGATCGTGCATGTAGTGGTCGCCGTCGTCAATGTCACCCCTCTCTAATCTGACAACTCCAATATCTTCCATGTCCTTTCATGTATCTGTATCTGCCTATATCTGTCATATTATGTATCTGCCTATGTCTCTTTTATTCTGTATTTGGATTTTATTTTTTTGTGGTGGTGGTGGCAGTGAAAGTAATTATGATGTTGGCTGAGGTGGTGAGTGGTGGTAATGTTGGCGGTACTTGTGAGGTGGTGTTGATGTTGTTGGTGGTGGCGCATTTGGTGTTTGTATTGGCAGTAAAGGTGGCTGTGGTGACAATGATCATATGTGGTGGTGGTGGTGGTGGTTGTGATTGATAACTTGGTTAATGGTTGGTGGCTGTGCTATGGCAGCAGAGGTCTCACGCGCAATGAATGGTAGTAGCAATGGTTTACATGTTTTGTTGGTTGCAATGGTGGTAGATCTAGTGGTGATGGTCGATCGGTGGTGGATGTGGGTTTTGTTGGATCAACGTTAGATCTGATGGTGGCTTTGTTGGATATAATGGCGACGGTGATTTTGTTGATACTAGTAGTGGTTTTTGTTGGTACATGCAGTGGTGGGTGGTGCTAGCGGTAGATTTGGGATTTTTTTGGTGCGGGTTGTTGTGGCGGTGGTGGTGACGATGGTAGTGGTGGTGGTGGGGTGTGGTTGGGGATGGGGAGTATTTATGACCAATTATTTGTTGATTTTAACCAATAAAATGGTTAATACGTGACCAATAAATAATTTGTGACTATTTATTTGATAAATTGTGGTCAATAAATTGGATAATTTGTGATCTATAAATAATATGTGACCAATAAAATATGATTGTGACTCACAATTTATTAAGTTGTGAACAAGAATTTACTTGTGACAAAATCATTTGATAATATGTGACCGTTAAATAAGTTGTAACTTATAAAATTTGTGATTTTGTGATTGATAAATAAATTGTGATCTATAAAAAATTTTATTTGTGATCGAAAATAATTCGTGTCTTATAATTTTTTTGACTTGACACCCAAAAATAGGTGACCTATAAAAAAATTTCATCGTGACTCACAAATAATTTGTTCAGTAATCGAGAAGTAATTTGTGAACAATTAATTCAACAATTGTGATCAAATTGTATAAAATTGTGACCTTAATATATTTTAATTAATAAAATATATTTTAATTAGTTATTTCATTAATAAAATGTAATTAATATCTAATTTTTGAAATTTTAAGCTTTGTTTTTTAGTTTTGAAATAGGTAATACTTAATCTCTAATTTATGATAAGAAAATTAGTACAATCTTTAGTAAAGTAAACAAATAAGACATATCGATAATATATTAATATTAGAAAATAAAAATCTTAAAGATTTCGTTGACCGTATATACCAAATATACTATAATAACATGTTTGTTGTTTTAAAGTATGTCAATTCCTTGTTTGACCGCCATTAAAATTAGCTTTTTTAAAAAAAAAAAAAATCGATTTATATATAGAATATTTTATTATGTGAAAATGAGTTTGAGGGAAAAAAAATCAAATATAATGATTGTCAAACATGAGTTAAGTATGATTATCAATTACTCGGTCCGGCCATTGAACGACAGATGCATCTAATAGCATATCACTAATTTTAATTGTCGAGTTATTGATATGATGGAATGAAACAAAATCAAAACTTTTTTTTCCCTCAAAAGGGGGCATAAGTTATTATGAGCTTTTTGTTCTGTCATGGTAATTTTTGAGCTTTTTGTTCTGTCATGGTAATTTTAAGGCCATCAAAATAAGAGAATTTAGTAGGGTTCTCTCACTTTTTATTCTTAAATTTTGCAAAATGTTGCTAATCCACAATCAACCATTTTTTGACATCGGACATCTTCAACCTTACGAAAATCTAGCAAAACTCATCCTCGATCACTTTGGCCATGTAAAATGATGAATTTACCACATCTTTAAATAAATAAACAACTAAATAAAAAATAAAGGGAAAATTGCAAAATGAGTCCCAAATCTTTTCAAAAATTACAAATAGATCTTCTTCTCCAACCACCCCCATTTTCCACCCCAATCCACCCCAACTACACCACCTAAACCATCACCCAATTTTATTTATTTATTTTCATATGGTGAAAGCAAGTCAAAATTAGGCTTGTGATGAATCCGACGCATAGCTGACATGCACTAATGACACATGTCGCGTTTCAAGCCTTCAAGATGATTTGGGACAAATTGTGATAATTTTGATTTCTAGAACCAAGAACTAGTCAGTTTTGGTTCAATTCTCATTTTAGTACCTAGAATAAAGAATCAAAAATCGTTCTAATCCAATTGATTTTTAATTAATTATGTTTATTTGTAAATTGGGTGAAGGAAACACCTATACGCGGCTCGTGTTTATAAATTATTTATAAACACTCAAGTCACATTTTATATCCACGTACTTTGAGATTCGTACATGTATTATTCATTTGCCAATTGCTTATTTATATCAATTTATAATTAAATCACCTTTCGATATGCTCATTAAGAACTTATCATTTGCATTGAATGAGACTTGTTTTTAAAATTTGTTAACTTTTGGTGTTAGAATTTGTTAGAATTTTGAATATAATTTGTATTAATAATTTGAAAACTTTAATAAATCAGAGTGGAATCATTCGGTTTGGTTCATTTCGATTTCATAATTACAGATAGAACCAATAGTTTCATTACTAATAATTATTTGTTCTCGATTCGATTCTAAAGAAAATTGAGCCGAAGCATTCCCCATCCAATTAAATATGCTGACAATATTCGTAAAGATCAAAAGTAAAACTAAAATAAAAAAAATAAACGAATATTCCACCTAGAAATGTATAAAATTTCATAGCCAATAGCAGAAGGCCAAAATCCCCCCTCCCTGATCCTAAACTGATATCTTATTTCCACCTCTTATTATTCTTGCAATCTTGTTCTACCCAAACTAAACATTAAAACAAACAAAAATCATGGAACTCCTAAATTCACCTCTATCGTCTGATTGACATGTCTCCGCCGCCACAGCTACCACCACCACAACTACCAGCTTCACCGTCGTCTTACCAACACCACCTTCTTAATAAAAACAAGTCGCTCGCTGACGTTATTTTCACTGTCTTCTCTTTATTTATTCTATTCTCTTCTTCTCCTAAACCCACCTCCGTTTACTTTCTCCCAAACAACAAAATCTCTTTCCCATTGAACCTCCGAAGATTCCTCAAATTTCCCACCATGTCCTCCCCCTTACGAAACCCTAGAAACCGTCCCTTTCCCACCCCTCAGTCTTTATCCGATTGGCTCAAGCCGCGGCTTCCCTCCGATTCCTTCGCCTCTTGGGGGGTCAAGCCGGGAACGAAGAACGTTCATAACTTATGGCTCGAAATCTCTGAAGGTGAAACCTTGCTCGCCGATTCTACCCCTCCCGTCCGCACCGTTGAGGTTGTGATCGTGCGTATTATTCGAAATGACGGAAAAGTCCTTGTTGAATCACACCAGGAGTTGTCCAACGGTGACGTTCGTACCCGGTGCCGCCCCTTGTCGGAGAAAATGAAGCCTGGAGAATCCGTAGAGGCTGCCGTCTTTAGAGCAGTTAAGGAAGAGCTGGGATCCATATTTAAAAATGGGGATTTTCAGAGCTTTGATTATAATGATTATGATATTAATGGCATAGTGAAAATTGTGCCGAATTCTTATGTAAAGAAGGTGGAAGAGAGGGCTTCTGCATCGTACCCCGGATTGCCAGCTTGTTATGTATTGCATACCGTGGTTGCCGAGGTGGAGTGGTTGCCGGAAGGCGAATTCTGTACAGAGGAGGTGGAGGAATACGGGGATTTTGAGGGGAGGAATATAGCGGATAGCGCAGTTCATTGTAAAAAGCATTACTGGAAGTGGGTCGATTCTAATTCGGTTTGACATTTAATTGCTGGATGAGGTGAGTTTCGAACTCCCAATTGGAGCTTAAGTTTTAGATATCGTTAGTATATTTGTCAATGGTACAGTAATAGTTGTTCTGTATCCTTTTTATGAAAGTTTTGTTCTTGTGAACACGAGATGATAATGTTTATGCTGAAACTCTGAAAGTGTAGTTGTTAAATTAACACCAGAAGAATGAAATCTTGACTCCTGATTCAATTTTGTTAAGATCTTCCTTGCTTTCTTTGCGTACATTACATTCAAGGAATTATGAATGCAGGGAGGAATTTTGGAATGTTCTCACGGGAAACTAAATATCATTATCATTGTTTCTTGTACTAGCCAAGCACGTGTGGTTGATTTGTGAATTGAACTCTTAAAAACCATCTATTTACACAATCATAGCTTAAGCTGATAATCTTGTCTGCACGTGCATACTCGTCTTTTTCTCGTTTGTAGATTTCTAATTTCCTAAAGCATCTATCCTCTATGTTGTGACTACCTTTTGAATCCTTTCTCAAATCCTTCTAGGTTTTAGATATTAGTTTTAGCTTTTAGACAGCACAGGGTCCTCTAATTACAAAATTATGTTTGGGATGGATGTAAAGTTCCTTTCTATTATATTCAGTTAGTATTAGTAAGTGCTCCTTGGTTAGTGAGTAATCTCTTCCGTGATGAACCATTGACACCATTCCTACATTTTGTCTTTGTGGGCAAAGGAAAAAAGGGACTCATCGTGTATACCAGACAAGCAAGGAGGTCAACCTCTATCAATATGCAACATAAATTCTGTCAATGGCAGGCGTGGGGCACATGTTGATGGCGGTGGTGGGCAAGCAAGAGGTGAAATCAATCCTATTCATCCTAGCAGCAGATGATCTGAACCGATTTTGGTGAATGATTGGATCCATGCTGTCTACTCTGCGACCCTGTACGGCTAGATAGAATGTATTTCTACCTTAAATGGGGTTAGAATTATCATCCACAAGAGTATAGATTTGGGTTACAGGTCTGAACAACTCCATACCAATCCTATTTGGATTGTCCAAACAAAAGTTGAAACCCAATGTTAACTGAAAGAATAACCATGAAACAAGTAGCGGGACCTAGTAATTGACAGATGTAGAGGTGGCATAGGGTGAGACATCACTTTTGCAAATATTGGGACTTCTGGCTAGTTGTTGTTTGGATGGCAGAAGTGGATGAGAAAAGGTAGCTTCAAAATGGACAGTGGAGGAAGGGCTGAGGTCTATCAGGATTCAGGAGTAGCGATTATCAGTGGGTGAGGATGAGAATTTTTATTTTATGTTGAATTTGACTCATCCTGTAGTTCTTTATGCATTATCAAAGGTCCAAGTTCTTAGATACAGCAACTTTGGCATCTGAGGACTTGGAATTTCTGAACCACTGTTTTGGGAGTGTAGAAGGATGAAGAGCTCAGACTCTCAAGGTGTGAGTGCATAGATCACTTATGTTTAGGTAAAATCTCAATTTAGGTAGAAGCCCATTAACCCCATGCGTTTACCGTGATCCCTTGTGGCATGTTTGCTTTAAAGGATTGGATAGCACTACTTAATATAAAGACCTTGTTTGAAAGTGATTTTTTGAGAGTCACTTTTCTCCCACACTCATTTTCAATCATACATTCCCCAAATAATCATTTTTCACGTTTTCCTTTATTTTTTCCAACTTTTTTTCACGTTTTCCTTTATTTTTTCCAACTTTTTAACTACATGTTCTAAAAAAATCACTTTTCAAAAGATCTCTCCCACACAAGTACTAAGAAAGAAATTAAAATCTTGTTTATTATACTATCATGCGACATGCCAAACACTCACAGTGAGATGCAAAATATACTTACGAACCTGCTCTCTGCTTCAATTGACTTTCAAGCCTTGACTATGTTTAGCACTATGAACAGAATATCAATTTTAAAATCTTTTAAGTAAGAATAATTTGAGGCCCTTCAAACAGTCTGTACTTTCTTGAGTATTACATTTGGGTTCAAATTTGGCGAAACATCAACTTGTAGCAACAATAAAAACTGACTTTATGTTCCAAGCTGCGATCTTCATGTTGATATAAAAAGGGAATTTCCCCTCTTTTTTATCTATCGACTGCTGTGATTCGTTGCTCATCCATCTTTCCTTTGAGCTTGTCATTGCAAGCTGCCTTCGTCTGCCTTTCCTCCTGACCTTGGCCATTGGACTTAGTGAATCCCTTCTTTTTCCGTGCAACCTTCATGAATTGTTGCAAATACATCTGCTTTAAACAATTCCGCTGGTCCATTTATGCTTGTGCTGATTCTCCAGCAGCGTTCTGGCCATTGTGGACAGCGACGTTCTGGCCATTTTGGCCAGTAACATCCAGTCAGTTTTTATTGTTGGGGTGCGAGTGGGAATTCCTAGTTGCTTGTCCGGTCACAGGGCAGATCAAGTAATTCATATGAAATTGCAAGTATTGAAAGGCTTTTTAAGCACATAAGAGGTACATAAGCTCCTAGGATAAATGCTGATTAACATTATTTCTAGGGCCCATAAGAAACCTAATTATGAGAAAATTTTCAGTTTTAACTTTTAGCAATCAAAAATTTAAATCAGCCCTTAAGAAGGTGAAGAGTACTAGTTCTTCCCCGTCCTCAGCTCTTATGCGACTGCAAAAAGGAAATTCCTAAGCCATGTTCTCGTCAGATAGTAACAATAACAACAAAGTAAGTCATGTTACCTATCGTGATTTTTCCCCATAGAAATCGCATCCATCAACGATTTTATAACACTCTTCGGAACACCAATCTTGAAATGTTTTACCCGCAACCATTTGCAGAAATTATACAAAAGATCCCATAGCTTCTTCCGCCAACTTTTGACTTGTAAAAAGCATGTCTACAAGTTTGAATTGATCAGGTTCTGACCTGAGAGGTTGAATTAATGGATATTGACATCTTTTAGAGAGAATTGTTACTTTGGGGGGTGTAGAATGAGCCAAACAAGGAAGATAAGAGACAGGAAAGTGAGCAGGAATACAGAGAAAGCAAAGAAGAGTTTCTCGTGAAACTTGTTGAAGCTGAATCCTTTCTTATCACAATGTTTGGGTGATTTTGCATGGATTTGAGACATTTTCGCACGGAGAGAGGGGGCGGGGAAGTTTGATATGCTGAGTAAAGGAGGGAGTGGAAGTGATGGGGTTTCTTTTAAGCAACTTCTAAGAAAAAGTTACTTTTAAGCTTGAAATAAAAAGTTTACATTTTCGTGTAGAATTGTTTGTCCTAAATGTGAGCTAGACACTAATATATTTTATAACAAGAAGTAAGTTTAGTGCAGGGAAATGTTCGGTATAACTATTTGCATGATCGCACATGGGCTCGTAGGAAGCGAATTCATAGTAAGCAAGAGGGCTGGGACGGTGGGCCAAAAGATTCCTACGACAAATGCCATCCCTGCACATTAGGGCCCTCCACATCATTGCTTATGTCGGTAACCTCGCCGTCTCCAAAGTCTTGGTCGATACAAGTTCTTTTTCCTTATCCTCTCTTCGTGCTCTCAGCACACTGTTGCCTTTTACCATAGTTGTTACTGCTTATGACAACACAAAAAGGGCAGCTACTGACATTAAGACCTCTTCCCTTTGACCTTTTTAATTCACCATTGTAAAATAGTCTATAATGAACCGACCTTATTTACAATGGCACAAGTAGATGACATAATTTTATTTTTATTTTTCAGGTATATCCTTGTTCAAAACTAGCACCACATCCAACATTTCAAATACTAAATTTCAAATCCTAATAAATCTCAATACTCAGAAATATTTTATTACAAAATAATTATAAAAAATGAGTTAGTGTTTAGGCGAGAGCTGAAATGATTTATAATTGAAGAAAAGGGTTTAAATTTTGTTGAGGTAAGATAAGGACATGGAAAATAAGTAAACTTTGTCCATCTTTGAAATATGTAGTTAAAAAATGTGGAATCGAGGTTATATTGATTTAGATGTCGTCTATCTTCACTCCGTATTGCTTTGGGTGCATATGATTTATGCAATACAAGCAGGGTACATACTGTAGTGCAAAGCTAAAAAGAAGATTAAAACCTACGAGTCTGAGGGACAAAACAACTCCCAGCAGTCGGTCGTCCTGAACAGAAAGAAGTGGCATTTGAAAGTGTATAGCAAAGGGACATTAGTTGTCTGCTGGAGTCAGAGTCCCTATCAAATTTCAATAATTAAAGACTGTTCACATGGAAATTTGATATTTCTAAGCCAAGATTATGCTTAAACTTAATTTGAATAGCACGTTGAATTATATTACCTAAAATATTTCGATGAAAAACAAAAGATTATGCAAGAAATACAACTTTATTTGTACAAACTCTTAATTGCCATTTTCCAAGCCTATCACTCAATAAGTAATTCAAACTTCAGTTGATTATATAGTTCAAACAGTAGTAGAACACACTGTCCCTTGCCTGGAGCTCAAGGGGCCTGATGGTATGGAATTGAATGGCAAAATAGCTACACAGTTTACATTGAACCTATACCTCCCGGAAACCCAAGTTCCAACCTTCCATCTAAGTCGTCCGATCACCTTCAGAGTCAAAACAAATTTCCCGATTCTCTGATCACGTCCAATTTCATAACCGAAGGATGGAGCCACTGTTATCTGATTTCCAGCCAAAGACGCACTCAAGAGGTTAGTCTCTTCATTCCCTTGATAGAAAGGTGGGAGCGAAGTTTCTCGAGTGATTATTTGACCCTTATAAGATGCATATACTTGTAAAACGTCGTAGTAAATCCCGACTTTATTGTTTGGATTGTTGGATGAGAGAGAGAGACGAACGGTAGAGTTAATCAGGTTTGAACCAGAGAGGCTGAGTTGATAGACATTGACGTCTATTAGAGAGAATTGTGGTTTTGTGGGGTGTAGAATGAGCCAAACAAGGAAGATAAGGGATAGAATAGCGAGCAGAAATGTAGAAAAAGCAAAGAAGAACTTCTTGTGGAACTTGTTGAAGTCGAATCCCTTTTTAGCACAATCTTTGGGGGATTTTTCATCGAATCGAGACATTTTCACACACACGGAGGCGGAGGAAGTTTGATAAGCTGAGGAAAGGAAGTTGGGGTTTCTTTTAAGCAACTTACAAGAAAAAGTGACTTACTTTTAAGTAATTCTCATTTGCGTCGAAATGAGCTAATTATTTCCTGTTTGATAGCCCTACCTGTTTACTTACAAGAAAACATTTTAAAGGAAAGGAGGGAGTGGAAATGGTGGGGTTAAGTGCCAAAAGCAGCAATTATTTTCTCTTTTTGAGGGAAGTTCAGAAGACCCGGCGGGTGGGGGTGGGGGGTAAATATGAGATTTCACCTATGAATTTCTAGAATATACTTCGTACTATAATTTTTATTTCTTGTATCACATTTTAATTACACTTGAGGCTCTTAATCTTTGTTCATTATAATACTTATGTTCTTAACGATTTTTCATATCATTCTTACCCTCAAACTTTCCATTTATTAACACATTTTATATTCACAACAATTTCATGTCAAAAAGTCCGTTGAAATGACATAAAATAACTTATTTTCTCATCATATTTTTAAAAAATAAATAAAATTTCTCTCATTTCAAAGTATGGAAACAAAATGTTTTGATATAAATCATTATCAATGACAAAACGTACTAATTAATGAAAAGTTAAATATAAGAATTCAACTGAAAAAAGTTGAGGAAATAATTGTTACAATGAACAAAAATTGAGTTTAACTGTAATTAAAATATGGTATATGAAATAATAATTATAGTAGCAATATAACCACCCTTTAGCTAAATACAGGATTCAATTATTTAATCACAATTAAATACCAAACAATCTCTAAATGACAATTAATAAGAAGGGCATTCATATCATTCTTTAACTTTCTTGATCTCGTTTTCAATTACACATTCTTGTAATAAAATAATTTTACGTATAAAATCAAAAAGAAAAAAAGAAATATTACGTATTAATTACACATTCTTCAAAAAAATATTATTTATAAAATCTATTCTCTAAAAATGAGGTTAATTATTATAATTAGAAATTCGTTTTAACTTAAATTAGTAGGAATCTTTAGGGACGGGGCTTTTACAATTATTGAAAGGAGAGTTGAACACTTTTAGAAAGTGCAAACAGATAGTGCAGTAGTCAATTGCATTTCCCAGCAATTGGTGTTGGGCAATAAATTTGTCCAATTCCTATGTTCCATTTTCATACGTAACACCGTATACAGTTTTGTACGAGATAATGAATCGAATCGAATCGAATAATGCAATAATTTAATATCCATTTGCTTACAATTTATAAATTCAATCAAAATTAAATATAAATTTCAATCACATTTTCACAATTGCTACTTATTATTCAAATTTGTCAAATAGAGCTAAAATTCTAGGTATTCTTCTCAATAAAATTTGAAGTCATGTCCACGAACCTTGAAATAGTGGCGATATGATTTATGTGAAACTTTATTTTCACAATTAGCTCTTCAATCATGGAAAAGTTGGTCTACCCCATCCATTATAAGTGATTTTTAATCTGAACCGTTCCTTTTATAAATTGTGGCCTTTCCTTTCTCATCATGCCTGTGAGTGGTACTATTCAAGGTTGAAGACAAAATACTCATCTCTTTTACCTTTTTGAGCGTGGCTGCATGTATATGGCTTGACATGGACAATGACTCTAATTGTTTTGAAGTCTTTGGCTTTTATGTACATGCTTGAATGCAGATACGGAGTCTCGAACTTCATCCTTCTAAGTATATCTTATGATACTCGACTACTTGATCTCTATTCTTCGTTAGTTAAATTTGCGTGCCAAGCACAATGAATCTAATTGTTTTGAAGTCGTTGGCTTTTATGTACATGCTTGAATGTGGATACATAGTCTCGAACTTGGTCCTAAGTATATCCTATGATACTCACTACTTGATCTCTATTATTCGCAATCTTCGTTAAATCTGCGCCTCAAATAATGTACTTTACTACTCTATGTTTGAACCCCATTTTTTAGAGAATAGATTTTGTAAGTGATGTGTAGGTAAAAAGTAGAAAAAAATTTCTTAGATTCATGTGTGAAATTATTTTATTGAGTGTAACTGAAAATGAACTTGGGAAAAAATGACTCTTTTAAAAATAGGGCTCAAACAAGAGCTTAATCTCTATTCTTCGCAGTCTTACTTGAGTCGGTCCCGATTTTTCTACTAAAATATTGAAGATGTTTGCAAGTAACACAGAACTGCAACAAAAACATCATTCTGGTGGAAATGAAAATAGAAAATGACAACAACATATGATCAAGTTGAGCTGTATGCTCCAGCAACAAAGTTATCGGTTTATGGAAAGATTTATCCATATAAACAGCGCGCAAAAAGAAACCGCAGCCCCCTTTGAGTTAATATACAGAGGACACATTAAAAGGAATAAGGATTTTACAACAATTTAGTTACTTATGACATGTTTGGCAAGATGGACTATATGCAATATCAAATAGTACTAAGGGAAAAAAAAGCTAAATTCTAATTCTAATACTACATAATAAAACACGCACTGATGAGACTGATTGCAGCTCTTTTTAATATTACCAAACATGCACTGATAAGCTGATTGCTTGTCACGGTTTGTCCATGTTTTAGTCTACATCAATGACCTTGTGTTAAGTATCTAACTAGCTGATGAGTTTCCAGGAGCCGGATCATTTTGAGCTTCACGAACAAACTGTCCTTTCACCCGGGGCCGTTGTTCAGCAAGTTTTTTTCTGCTCTCATATCTCACCTGTGATTGAAGTCCACAAGTGAAAAGGTTTCAGTTTTGGAAATCTTTTAACAAAACTAAAGAGAGAACAAGTTACAATGAGCAACTGTTTTCCATTTCCTATTAGATATCCTTTTCTCCGTGTTTAGTTTTCTAACAATGGCGCGTGCACTACAATTATAAGCAATAATTAGTATACGTCAAACTAAAATCCTAAACAAATACGTTCGCAACTCTACTACATATGACGACATCTCCAAATGGGAAATCAAGAGGAAGGCAATGCATCTTATTCTCTACCTTATTATTCCGATGCTTTGGAAACGTGATTAAATAAATAAATTGTACGTCTAATACCAAATTATGATATGATCCGAAGCAAATCTAACTAGGTAAGAATTAGTTTGAAAGGACTGATATATATACGTCAGTTAGAATACGATAGACATCATAAGCATGAAAAATATCAGTGATGTACCTTTTTCTCATAGGATCTTTCTTTCCTCTTCAAGCGGAACTTTGTTAGTGCTGCTTCTCTTTGAACAGATCGATAAGAGTTTCCATCATGAAGAAGGATGACTTCCTCTCCACACACTGGTGTAGCCTTAAAACCTGAAACTGCATTTATTTTGCCCGCTTCTTGATTTGATACTAGTCGTGATTCCCCACACACTTCAGTCGACGTGACAACATGGCTTCCAGATCCAATGCTGTAAAGATGACTTACAGTGCCATTACAGAAACTGCTATTTGTACTGTGGTCTGTAGCGGAAGATATATGTCCTCGACCCTCAAATGTTTCCAAGGTATTCTCCTGTTTGTTGTTGGCCTGATCAGTGACATCATTGATTTTTTGATCCATCAGATCATGAAACTGTTGAGACGCCCCAGTTTGATCATTTGATGGATAAAACGAACGGACTTGTGGGCAATATATTGGAGATATTGAAGAACCATACGCGTTACCTAGAGTTTCAAACCTCGAACCTCGGACTGGAGTCGGGAGAGGTGCAACTTTCTGCTCAGTGTAAGGATGCCTGATTCTAGCTTGTGCTGGTACAACTGTAGCCACAGAGACGTGTTTCTGAGAGCTTAACGTCGGAACACGTGCGTTCGACTTGTAATCAAGGGTGTGATTGGAATTGATTTCATAGTCTTTATGTTGATTACAGTTGCTAGGCGATGTTGAGTGATGAGGCTGTGATGTCTTATTAACATACCTGCATTCAAGGATTTCTACTTTATAAGACATCTATTTCTATCCCATAAATATCCAAAACGAGAAAAACAGAGAAATCACATAATTCATTTCATTTCAGCTTAAAATAAAACAAATTTCTGAAGCATTATTGATTTGTAACAAAATTGTCAAAGCTTTCCATTTGCGCCACTTTAGTAGAAATCAATATGATTTTGAAGTAGAGACAGATCAATCTCATTGTCTGGGCAAGTAGAAACTCACCGAGAAAAAGCCGATGCATCGGAATGGATTAATTTAGGCCTTTCATCAGTAACTTGATTCACGGAGCAACTAGGATCAGATCTTCGGAGAGAGAGATCCAAAAGGGGCGAAAGATCATTCTTGTTTCCACCAGTACTAAAATTGTAACTTTTACAAGTGCCTTTGAGGTAATTATCAAAAGCTCCGATTAAGTCAATGGCATCTCTCGAAGAATTCAATAGGACGTGATGATCACTTTCAGGACTTTGACCAATGACATTAACACGTCCCCAACAATCACCAGAAGTTTTATCCTCTCTACGAATTGTATCATTACCGATGCTGGCAGCCGCCTGCGTACCTTTTTTATGACAAAATATACAGAAGTGTTGGACACTTACCTTACCACAAAAAAACTGAAGGGATCATTAAAAAACATAAAAACAAGAACATTACCTTGACCATCATCATCAGGCAACACAAATCTGTTGCCCACCTGATTTCTTTCTTGAATCGATATATTTATGTCATTTGAATGACTGGTTTTCCACGTCTGTGAGAGGCCCTGTATGTGTCCTGTATCTGCTCCTTCAATGTCCGCTTCAGGCTTTGTGCATGAGCTCTGCACGGAAGACAGAGAGTGGATGATTTACATAATTCTGGCTTTCTGGATGATAACTCGATGAATAACTCTAAACCATTATGGAACATAAATAACACATAATACGCTTATTGTCACATGATAATCAAAATTAGGCCGAGAACCGCAATTTGCAAATGAAAACAATCCACTATTACTGTCGTCTTCAGACGCCAGAACTTATCTTCCTCCAAGAATGGAAAAGATTTCTATTAGTTATGGTCGGATTAAAAGGTTCAAAAAATCCATTATTAAAGTCCTATTTCTTACAGGAACGGTGGTAAAAGGAAATGATCTTGAGCTCTGGGGATCTGTTTCGCTGAGTAATGGATATCAATGAAACACTTGAACTGGCTAGAATGCATAATATATTTGATTAGGGAAGGTCTTAAACATTCTGTAGTATGCAGTATTAGAAAGTGTTTGAACAAAGTTTTAGCTTTCTTTTCTTCCTTAATATTATTTAGTAAAGTCTAATCCACTGAACGTATCAGCAATGTCCAAGGTGAACATCAGGTGTCTATCTACCTATGGATTTTTTTACTACTATATAAAGCACGAACAATACATTGTACGTCTCAAAGAAAATGTAATGAGAAAAATTACCTGAGCATCGCTTCCTTTCTCAATGCATTCACGATTCATCTGAATGCATGCCATATAACCACTTGAATAGTTGCTTACAGCATTGTTTTCAGCTGTGGCTTCAACCTTTTGTTGAGCAATACTTTCATCTGGAGGCCCGAGGCCACTGCCACTCGACTGACATTTGATAATATGAAATGAGTTTCGTTAGAATTTTTTGTTTTAAACATAAGAATTGAAATGAAATATTGGAGAAGAATGAGGCTTAAGCTTACAGCTTTTCTCCTCCAGACATGCTGCCACAAGTTCCTTAGCTCATTTCTCCTGACAGGCTTGACAAGAAAATCAGCAGCACCTCTCAACATGCACTTATAAACTGTGCTAACAGAATCGTGCAACGACATCACTGCATAATGAAGAAGAAATTATGACAAAATATTACCTAGTGGTACTGGAGAATATCAAGAAAAAGCTAAAATTTTGTCCATTGAACACAATGCTGTGCATCAAACATGCAAAAATAATCTTAAAATAACTGGAGTGTAAGGTTCTTGGATTAAGCACAATGCAAATTTGACGTACTTATTACGGGAATGTTCTTGCAGTTATCATGCTCCATCATTAAGGTAAGAAGTGCATATCCAGAGATGGATGGAAGCTCGACTTCTGTCAATACGAGGTCTATGTTACGATGTCTTTCTTTCAATACCTCCCATGCTTTCAAACCATCTGGAACAGCAGCAACTGTGGAAAATAAAGAAATATGTGAGTTCTCTTTCTAGTTGACAAATCATTATAGGGAGGTATTGGTGTTAATGGAGAAAAGAAGAATACAAATTCCACGCCTCTTGGTCTATATCTTCCCTAAAACGACCCCCGATTAAATCTTCATATATTCGGGCAATTTGTGGTCCAGTATAATTAGACTCCACATAGTTCAATATTGGGGCTATAATTGGGGGCTGGGTTGCGAAAGGACCACGAGGAAAGTTAATCCAAAACCTTCCGAAATGGATGAACGTTGGTATTGAATCATTAGGGGGCTTCATTCTGTCCTACATGTTATGACAGAACAATAAGACTCGGCTTCACCAAATCCATAATTACAACCATCTAGCTACAACTTATAAGCAGAGCAATACTAACTGCAACTTTCATGGATGGATTAAGTGAAAGGGAAGAATTATTGTTTAGTGACATTTCAGGCCTCCTGTCCCACAAATCCTCAACCAGATCTAGCCAGAAAATTCGCTAAAAGAAGAAAACAGAAAAAGGTGAAACAGAAAAGGAGATTGAGAGGCAGCCGTAATCACGAATTCTTACTCAGGTGTGTGGATGACGTGGCTGTGCAGAAACTACGACGGAGAAAAATGAATATGATTAGAGTCATAAAAATGAAAATGATTACGGAGACGAGTTATCAAACATGATTCATTAACAATTTCCTCGAGCACTCAGCCTTGTTAAATAAATAAGTCAGCCCGCTCTAACAGATTTAAGTTTTCAGACGAAACAGTTTAATGTTATGATAAAATAAAAGCTGAGAATTCATTTCTTCTGATGAACAAATAAATCTGGTGAGTTAAATCTCGTTTAAGCTGGAGTAGTTTAACAAACTTGGAACGTGTACTAACCTCTATAACTGCATTTCCGGAGAAGAGCAGCAATAATCTGCCTAGTTGAATCATCAGCTTCCACCAACAACACCCTCACAACCATTTTTGGAAGAAACCTCTCCCACTTCACAAAAGAACCACCGCCACCACCATCCCCTTCATTCTTCTTCTCCATCTGATTTTCCTCTGTTTCATTCACTTGCAATTCCATTCCTCTTTCACCCATTTCCATGATTCTTACTGTACAACTCTCAAAGCAATAAGAACACGATTGCTCCTAGTCCTGAAAAAAGAATAACAGCGTTTTGATTTTCTCGCCAGTAGTTTTACTGACAGCATAAATATCTGAATACCACATTTCTTGAATTGATCCAGTGGTGACTCTTTCTAGTCCCTCTTTAACCGCCTCACATCGGATGGCTCAAATTTAATGTTGTCATTACAAGTGCTGACATATCTGTACATAAAGTTAGATACGCAAAATATCAGAAGCCTTGTACGTATGGCCTAAATTCGCCACGCCCTAAGTCTTCCAATCAAAAAGTCTCATTGGATTGGTTCTATTGGCCCTCTCTCTATATACACACACACACACACATCTCTCCGCGTGTATCTCCGTTTCTCTCTCCTCCTTTTGGTTGGTGGAAGTAGCAAAATTGCGGACCACATAAACCCCATATTTAATAAAATATACATAGATATTTTGTAGTGGGTCCCAGAAGAAGATATTTGGCTCTGATGGATTGTACCTTGACACCTGGATACAACTCTTGAGATCTTTCATTTGTGGCTTCGGAATTGTCAAATGTTTATCTGTATTAATCATTATTTTCTTCGAAACAAATCGATACTTCTATAATATGATTATTATATTATGCTGCCACTGAGTTTGTCAGATGCTCTCTCACTGCAACTTGGCACCATTCCTACCATCAGCATTAACTGGCAAAACATCCCACCTGCGGCAGTAGAACCACTAGAATAATTCTGAGTTTATAACCATTGGTGTATATGCTATACATTAGATTTTAAGACCTCACATTATGCTTCCAATTCTAAACTATAATTTTTCTTTAATTCACTTCTCGTATCTTTTAGTTAATTAAATTAATTGAGTAGTCTTACAACAAAGAATCAAGGAGTACAATAGTATCAAACTATTACAACCAAGAATCAACAAGAGGCATTTTGGTATCGATCAAAATAGGACTCAAATCATTGTACCCTTTTGTACAAGCCAGAACCACAAAATACCCATAGCTTAGAGAAAAAGAAAAGCTACTTCGATGAGCCAGAAGTAATCACTCAAAGAGCACTCTCAATTTCTCCTCACTTACAGAATCACCCAGAAACGATCACCCGAAACGAACACCACAAAGGATTACTCAAAAACAGAATGAGTTTTAACAGAAGTAAAAAGAAGAAACCAATAGACAGTATCACTCAGAGAAAAGAAGAAGGCTCGAGAAGAATGAAAAGTCAGGAGTGAGTTTAGGGCAACGTTGTAGGTCTCTTTATATAGCCCACACACCAACCATTGATCTTAGGTAATCATCAACGGCTCAGAGCAACCTACACTTTATGCATTAAGAAGCAACACTAAAGTTGCACTTACAAAATGCGACTTTCCTTATGGATTTGAGTTTGGAGCCATGGACTTAGGTTATTAGGCAATGGATTATAAAACCTGCAAACGGCCAAGCCTAGCTTCATCATTGCCCACATATTGGATTGAATACCTTGTCATCACAACCCAATAAGTACCATAATACTTGACAACATTCAACATCTTTGCATCTCTACATCAACAGTGTCCTACTTAAGTATAAAGTAGGATATGTCGTTCGAAAAATCAACACTTAATGTTGGATTTATCGAGTTGGTTGTTTTTAAAGAATGTAATGGTTTGTTGATCGCCACTCTAATGCTAAGCTAATCTCTTTCGTGTGATGGAACTAAGTAGTGTGCTTCGCCTAATATTGCAATGATTCTTCATGAGGTTGGGGTCGAGCTCTGAATTCAATCAGAAACTTCTTATCGAATTGTCCTTATGCATTATCCTTGCTAGCTTGATGTCTCATTGCACGAGCTAGGTCTCGTGGCTTGGCTACTCTCTTAGTCCCCAACATTAGTGTCTCGGCGCTAAAAAACTTTTGAATAGACTTAAAAGCAATGTTTTGATAACATCGACCCGAAGGGCGGTCAAATCAAGGTCGAACTAGGGTTGACCCGAAATTAGAATTATAAATAAATTTATATGTTATATTAAAAAATTATTCATTAAAATATCATTATAGAACCCATTATCTACCATTTATTACTTATGGAATTTAAGTGGTGAAATTAAATGGGCCAAACCAATTTTATGGTCCATATGTCCAAAGTTCAAACCCTAATATATAAGGATAAATTACCCAAAATCCTACATCTCAAGATTAATTTTCAAAAATCAGGGGGAATGATTACTATTTCAGAAATCGGGTGGTAATTAGATTTTAAAAATTATAATTAATAAAAATCTAATTAAAATTAATTTACATACCCACGACTCACCCACCCACCCTATTCATTTCAAACCCCGAATCGGTATTTTCTTCCCCATTCATTTTCTCTCATCTCTTCCTTCTCACCCACAGCGGCGATTGACCCTGTGGCCATGAACTGCAAAAAATAGAGGCTGTCGTTCGTCAACAAAACGATAATTTTCGTGTGGTAGTCCAACGCCGCTATGTTTTCCTAAGAATTGGCCCCAATCGAAGCCATTTGCCCCCAACGGCGAATAGAGGCTATGGAAGTTGTGCTGCGCAACAAGAGGCTATGGACGTGGTGGCTACACGGTGTAGATGAGTGTTACGAAGTCACTGTACGCACGATGGTGCAAACATAGTGCGATAATGATCTCGCCGTGTGTAGCGGCATGAGGCTACGGGTGGTGTTGGGTGGCGCATATGAGTGTCACATAGTTGATGTGCACAGGCGATGCAAGCGACGATGCTCTCACCTTTAACGACACTGTGCTGACATGGCTATAGGGTTGGTGCAATAGCGACGACTTGCTACTGCTGCTACTGAAGTACAATGGATGTCACCTTTGTTGGTGGTTTTTTATTTGATCTGTGTAGTTTGTGCCGTGGGTGGATTGTTGATGAGTTATTTTTTTACAGATCTATTGTTTAGCTAAATGTTTGGGATGATTGCTGGTATTTTGCAAATGGTGGCAGTGATTTTCTGATTTGTGGATGGTTTTTTTGATCTGTGGTTCGTTGGTGGTTCTGTTGGTGGTAGTGTAGGCGGTGATGGTTCTATTGCTAGTTATTCATGTGGTCGTCGTGAGGTTATACGTGTGGTGGTGGTGGTGAATGGATTTATTTGGTGGGGGTGGTAGTGGTGGTGTGCTATGAGTTTGTTGTGCAGTGGTGCTGCGGTATTTTTGGGGTGTTGTGGTGGTGGTAATTGTAGAGACGGTAGTATAGATGCAAAGTCAACAGGATGATCGAATTTGCAACCGGGTCCACTAACGGTAACTGTAGGAAGCATTGACGGTACAAAGGTGCAGTTTCATTCGATATCCTTGGTTATTTGTGATGATTCTATGCGATCAAGTATGTGTTTATTGTGACTGTTTGTGACCAATTTTGTGTTGATTGTGACCGATTATGATTTGAAATTGACTTGGTCACAGACAGTCACACTCAATACAAATTTGGTCACAGTTAGTCACATCGAAAACAACGTTGGTCACAGTTAATCCATCTCCTGTTAATGTTGAATTGAGAAGTTCATATAAGTTGGTAACTCGTTCATGGAAATTCTGGGGGTGTAGGTAAGCTCCTATCTGATGTTGAGTAGGGTGCTTCCATTCTGGATTTGGAGAAGGGACGACTTGGGTTGTAAGAAGCATTGACAGTACAAAAGGTACCGTTTCATTCGATGCCCTTGGTTATTTGTGGTGACCTCATGCGATCAAGTATATGTTTGTTGTGACTGTTTGTGACCAATTTTGTATTGATTGTGACCGATTGTGACTTGAGATAGACCTAGTCACAGACAGTCACACTGAATACAAATTTGGTTACAATTAGTCACGGATAACACATGTCAGCGAATGGGGGGTAGTGGTAAGTTGATCCATGGTATAAGGGTGTGATTCCAATTTTTAATTTTCTGGAAATTTTTAAGTCACGCAGAACTGTCACCGAAGTGGCCGTCGGAGCAATCGCCGAAGCTGATAGTCTCTGGTGGAGAGGTGAAAGGAAGGTGGTGTAATGGGATGATAGGATGGGGTAGGTGAGGTGGCATTGGTAGAAATAATTAATGTATATTAATATTATATTTTAATATTT
>CAIGRB010149057.1:0-17817 GCA_903798255.1 Fraxinus quadrangulata
TAATCTTAGAGTATGATTAAGTTGAATAATAATTGAGACGTTATAGTATTCAACCAATAAAATGATTTTTTTTCAGTTAAAAAAGGAATATTTAAAACTTGGGTTCCTTTTTTACTTTTTTTTTTTAAAATTATTTTTCTTTGGTCTTTTTCGTTCACTTGTCCTATTACTTGTTTGTTTCCTATGAAATTGACAATTAAGTTTTGAGTAGTTTAACAATGAATGTAATTTAACTTTTTCGAATTTACTCTTTAAAATTTAAGATTCTTTTTAATTGTTAAATACTTTTTGGTACATTTACTCATTGTAAGAAATAATGCGCAAACGATATGTAAATAACGAAAATTTTACATAAATTGAATATTGACTAACTTTTTAAAATAAAATCTTACACGGCCAACTCATTGAGGTGGGCATGTTAAACTATTAACGTATTTCGCCATTTTATACGACTTTTTCGACAATTGCAGTTGGTCGAGTAAAGGGTTAAAAGGAAGGCCATTTTTAATAAAAGAAAATTACGTATTTTGACAAAAAAACTATCATCAAAATCACCTAAGGCTGCTTTCAGTAAAAGTTCAAACAGAAAAAAAAAATACTTATTTTGATGAAAACTAAAATAAATTATCATAAAAAGACAAAAAATTAAAAATAATAAAAAATAAAATCCTACAAAGAGAGAGAGAAATGTTCCTCCATCTTCTTCCTTGGATAGTACAAGAAATTTTCCATCTCTCTCTCTTTCTTCACTGTGTTAAAAACGGCATCTTACATTGGTCGATGATTTTATGCTTCCTTTTTGCAATGCAATAATAAATTATCTGTCTTTCTGTCTCTCTATATATAAACATTGAACTCTGAATCACACACACTTTGCCTTGAATACCCATTAGTTCCGATCAGCTTTTTTTTTTCCCCGATGTCCCTATAAGTTAATTGTTGTCAAACGGAGTATAGAAAGAGAGAGGAAGAGATGTTTGATCTTAATCTGAGCATTGATTTGAGTGGGAAAGTGTATTTTGAGGAAGATGAATCCCCTGTAACGTCGACTTCATCGGTTGTAAACGGGGAAGGCTCCAGCACGTGTTCCCCCGAAACCTCGTATACATTCAACTTCGGCATCCTCAATAGAAATAGCCCAGTTGTGAGGGATTGTGGTTTGACTGTACCGGAACCCGTGACTCGGGAGCTCTTCCCGGTGAGTGAAATCGGTGAGTTCAACAAGGGGAAAGCTAACAATAATGGCAACGAAAACTGGGTTGATCAACGAAGAAAATCGGTTCAACAGCAGCAGCAGCAGCAGCTGCCGGTACAACACGTACAGCCTAAGAAAAGTAGAAGGGGCCCACCTTCCAAGAGCTCACAGTACAGAGGGGTCACTTTTTATAGAAGAACTGGTAGATGGGAATCCCATATTTGGTAATTTTTTTCTCGTTTCAACAACGAAATTTATTGTTTTTAATTTTGTATTAATTATTATTTTGGGTGCAGGGATTGTGGGAAACAAATTTATTTGGGTAAGGATATGCTAATTTTTCCTTTTTTTTTTTTGTAATTTTCTTTTAATTAGTTTCTATATTTGGTAAATACTGATGAATTTTGTTTTAGGTGGATTTGACACTGCTCTTGCTGCCGCCAGGTAAATTATCAATATTTTTCTTCTTCTGAAAATTATATTATTAATTCTTATGAATTTAAATATATATTTTATTTTTGGTTTCAGAGCATATGACAGAGCTGCAATCAAGTTCCGGGGTGTTGACGCCGATATTAATTTCAATATTGGTGATTATGAAGAGGAAATTAATCAGGTTTTATAGATGAAGAAATGTTCAGTTCCTTATCATTCAATCGACTCTGTCCCTTGTCCAACGTTACCATAATTTACAGTCGTATTCATATGTTGGTTAATGGCGCAGATGAAGAATCTGAGTAAAGAGGAATTTGTGCAAATATTACGCCGTCACAGCACGGGTTTTTCGAGAGGAAATTCCAAGTACAGAGGGGTTACGCTACACAAATGTGGCCGATGGGAAGCTCGAATGGGGCAGTTCCATGGCAAAAAGTAAGAATCCGTATTGAACTTGTCCAGAAAATATATAATTATGAACTAAGAATTCATGGGAAATAATTCTTGAGAAGATTTCAGCATAGTTTGAAACGAGAAATAAAATGGGAATTGGATTTTTATGGTGGGGATTGCAATGCTTACACTGCAGGTATATATATCTTGGCCTATTCGACTCTGAAGTAGAGGCTGCAAGGTCCTAATGATAGGGAAAGTATATCATCATTTTTCCCCTTTTTTCCATTTTTCCGTTATCCAACTCGTTTTTCCGTTTTGATTTTCTGCAAACATAGGGCTTACGACAAGGCGGCCATCCAGTATAATGGAAGGGATGCTGTTATTAACTTTGAGTCGAGTAAATTCGATGGGGAAAGTATACCAGAGCCACAGATTGAAGGTATCGATATAATTTCTATGTTGCATTGGGTTTGCATTTTATTTTTGAAAGAGTTTGTTCGTTATACAATACAAACTATGCAGGTAGCCAACATGATCTCGACCTCAGCTTGGGGATTTCGACCTCTTCCCCAAAGGAGAATGAAAGTTTGGCATTGCCTCAGTTCCAACCTTATGATGTACAAAATGCAAGAAAATCGAAGGTACAATGAATTCTGTTATACATTTCTTTGTAGTAGCATTGTTGATAAAACATTCCCTATTTGCTCTTGAAGATACAGATGGATTCACCTCTTAAGGGACTCCCATTAACATCAGAGTATCCTACATCGCGGGCTGGTCTAAATCCTAAATTAGTTTCCTTCTACGAGGTAAATTTATCGACTGTCTTAAGATTTATAGGCTTGCAATGCCTCAGGAGATTATCTAATACAGTTCCGGCTTTTGATTAACTTGCATGATCATAATGATCCGGTGTGTGTAACATTAATTTTGAACAAGAACTTGATTTCTATTTAGAATGATTGGAAATATAACTTCCAAATCTTGATTTCTTAATTGTGGTAGAGAAACTGAGGAAATAAACATGCCACACGTGTCTAAGATTATGGATAATTTGGCAGGAAAGGGTGGCGGAGAACAGAGTTGAAGTTTCACAAGGGCCCTACCAGGGGTGGCGAGTGGACAATCAAGCCATTCCAATGGCGATGTTCTCTACTGCAGCATCATCAGGATTCTCATCACCAGCTACCACTTCTCTCTCGGCTTCTGCTTCGTCGTGGAAAACTCCCGTCCCGACTATCTGGAGTTCTTCATCATATCCCACAACATCAGCAGACAAATCTCAATACTATCTTCAAACTAGGCCACCCCCATAATCTGTGTGTGGATGTGCAGAAGTAGGAATGGATTTTATTCGGTAAAATACAGATTGATGGAGCAATTTGGTATTGTCGATGTTGTTTCTAATCTCGAAAGGATTTATTAGTATAATGGAGCAAAAAATCAAAGCCCCATTCTCTTGTCAATTTAAGCCTTCAAATTCGTTGGGCGTTGTGCTAAACTTGGCTAATAAAGATTGATCTATGGCCCATTTTCTTACTCTAGAAAAGGAAAATTTCACGTTTCAAATAGTCATGTTTTGTTGAAAAGAAGACCGCATCCTTAGGTTAAATTGAAATAAGAAGTAAAAGAACAAAAAAAAGAAAAAAACTAGAAAATGTGACGGATAACAAAAAGAAGACGCAAATATTTTATTATGACCGCAATATCTTTTTTGAAGGCATCATTCATGGTTGCTTTTTACATTATTCATGGTCCATTTGATGGAAGTCCTCAAATTTTGTACGAATATCTTGCCCTCGTTTTTACATTATTCATAGTATTTTCTTTTCCCATATCCCATTGACATACAATCAGAATTACCGGATTCTTAAAACACACATTTTATTAAGGCATTTTATCATTACATATTTTGCACTTCTCCTTCAACTTTCTTTCTTCTTCTTTTTTTTTTTCTTTCTTTCTTTTTTTTTTTTTTTTGGAAGCCACAGAAGGAATCAAATCAGACCTAAGTAAACTAAGTTTCAATAAATTAATCTTTACCCAATCAAATCTTGATCGATCGAGATAATTTATTAATCCCATTATATTTTACTAAAAGAACAAGATTGCTCTTTTAGTCAAATTGAAATTACTAAAGCTATATATAAATAATAATTATATCCTCTTATTGTTTTTTATTATTACCGCGTACACCATATCGAATATTCGGAATAAGGTAAAATGACGAAAAATGCCATAATTCCAAATCTACATAATCCTCAAAATCATTTTCTATCTAACATTTCCATTTGATCACATCACNGTGGACAACATTCCTTCCATGGCCATCACATTGAGCCGGAATCTCAAGCTCCTTTTACCTGAAAATGAAGGGGGGGAAGGCTATGAACAAAATGAGCACACAGTACAAAGAATAATAATAAAAAAGTCTATTCCTTTCCAGATTAACGTCTCAAACTCCATTATTCCATAAGTTCCATGGGCATTGAGATGCACAATAGGAGTCATGCATGAGGGAGAGGTGAAGTTACTCTGTGTTTTTCAAGTATAGAAAGGATTAGGATCGCAGGGTTTATAACTTCTTCAAAACGATTCTTTAATCTTTCCCAAGAGTCGAAAGATATGGGGAGGGACAAGGGGAAAATATCAGTTAGTGAGAAATCTCTTCAGTCTAATACAGAAGTTTGTTTTACAGAAAGTAAGTGTATGATGGTACAACAAGCTCACTGTTCTTTTCTCAACAAGATTAGTAACATTCATCTTTCTACTGAAATATGAGTGACCATTAAGCCTCTAATCTACTTTTAAGTACTCTACATTTAATTATTTCCCATGATATACATGCACAACAGCATAGTTCACGAATCAATAACATTTACCATATTAAAGAGAGCCAATATTTTACCTGTTGGTTTGGGACTCTCCCTGCTGAAAGGGCTTGATCCTCCACCAACTTAAAAGCAGACCAGTCAGACTACCTGTGAATCACTCTCATGTCCTTGAATGCAACCATTTCTGGCATTCCATGCCTTAGTCCATTTACTCAATACAAGTGATCAGGTCATCCGATTGCCAAGCATTGAAGTCCTTAAAACTAGGTATTCTCTCTAAGTCACACATGATTTTCCTATTTCACCATTGATATTTTTATTATCAACTGTGCCATATAAGTCTCTTCAACCAAATTTAAATCCCATTGGTCCAATTATATAGATTTCCAGAATTTGGCAAGCGGGTCTTTGAATCTTCATAACCATTGTAATACTGAGGAAGTCCCAATCTCTCATTTCTGAGTAATTCTGCCATACCTAAATTATTCTCACCCTGCACCGTATTCCACCCATCCCAATGGCCATTGGATGTTATAGCATTTCTGGGCTGACGAAGAGTGAACTGGGAAAATGGGGACGGGTTGTTGGCTAGGGTTTGCTCTAGTACTCTAGAAGGAACTCCATAAGCATCACCAAGTGGAGAATAACTGTCATCCAGGTCCATAAATCTCTGGTTTTGATGTGTAGGAACTGATGTTTGTAACAAGGACTGGAATCTTAGTTCTTCGAGTGTACTATACTGCGGCGAATAACTTAATCTTGCACCCAAGCTTGAGCTGTTGAGGCTACCAGGAAGTATCCCTTTGCCAACTGCCAAAATTGCAGGATCCATAAACTCAATTTCACCATTACTAATAGAATCATTGCTTGGGGATGCCTGATACTGATTTCTTGGCAAAAGCGAAGCATCGGGCATATAATTTCCTGCACAAGACGGAATAAAATGATAATTCAAAATCGAACACAAGATTTTTTAAAAAGAAATAAAAGCCCAAAAATAGAAAGTGCTAGGCATGAATTAACTGACCAGAGGGTGGGTTAATAATCTTCCCTGTCTTCTCTTGAGAAATAAAACCGGGGGGTGGTGCCCTACTAGGCACTGAGAAACCCGGGGGGGCAGAAACTTGAGATTTTGAATCTGTTAAAAAGGCATCCGGAAAAGATGTTTGAGAAAGAAAAATAGGAAGCTACATAAGAAAAAGAGTGCACAGCTAGCATCTTCAAAATAACTTGATAAAATAAAAGCTCTAATTTCAAACAAGGAAAGCCGTTCGGTACACAATACACCATTCAGCATAAAAGGATAACATGAAACATAGATCGGTCCATCAATTAAAATCTAATGTATAAAAAGACCCCTGAAATATTCTCATGAGGCACAAGAATATAAGGATCAAGAAAGAACTAAACTGAACATATATATACTACGTAAGTGTCAATTTCCATGACAAGGTTACTAATACATCCAAAAAAGTAACAACCGAGTGCAAATCAACAACAAACTATGAATAAATTTCGATCAAGAATCAGCAACAAATAAACTTCACTAAAATCCGTATAAAAAACAACTCACCAGGAAGCTTGTTAGAGGAGATATAAGAATGACTGCTGGCAAAATTATCCGACTCCACACCATTAAATAAAGATAGCCTATTGTGAGAACCAAACTTTTCAAGATGAAAGCTGTTGCTGCTTGTGAAATCATTACCAAAAGAGCGGTCCTTAAGGGCTTGCTCACCATAATTGATAGTTAGTCCAAAGTCAGATGCACGGTTCATAGGTTCCTCCTCTCTAGCAAAAGAAAACCTTGATTGATTGCTATTCTGGATTTTCCGTGAACTAGGTACTCCGAAAGGCCCTTGTCGTTCATCAGTTTCACCAAACATTTTAGCCAGGCTCTGAGGTGAAGTAATTGAGTTATCCCATGAATAAGAGTCCATCGACAAAATATCTGATATTATGCTGCTCTCCCCCATATCAACTGCAGCAGGATGACCATGACAGGCTGCTTCACCTTTGAATCTTCCCAGAAGTGAACTTTTATCCTTATTACTTGGAAACAAATAAGTATATTCAACATCATTCACTAAATCAGACGAACTACTGAGTTCATTCTTGGGATGTCCATTTGACATAACAGAATTACTAGAAGCAGATACTATCAAATTGTCTTTCGTATATACAATTTGCCTATCAACATTGACCCTGACTGAAGCGTCAGAATTATTATGTGTTGGAGAATGAATATTAGAATGTTTTGAAAGATGAGAAGAGTGAGAAGAATCCGGTATACTGTTTCTGTTAGAAGCGAACTCGTGATCCTTGAGTCTTTGTTTGTCAATAGATAATAGATTATCTTCCATCGCAAGCAAGTCAACTTGCGAGACTTGCATCTGTGTTTCCAATTTCATCTGAGATTGGCTATTTGAGGCATAATCCTCATCAATCGGTAATGCAGATTTTCCAGAGGTCTGCGATATCAATGATTCTCCAATGTGCTCAGCATAGCCATTCTGCAACTGTTGATGTCTATCAATGCTCATAGAAAAAATTTCAGAGCATATATTTTCAATTTTTCCATCCGTAGCATCGTTGGAATCTGTGTCCGAATCAGGTCCACAAGACTTTAGGGATTGGTTAACTAAATCATTGGTCCCAGGTGGCATGCTGGCATCTCCACCTATGTCCGTGGATGTAGGTTGACCATGTTGCCTGTTTATTGGTGAAGTAACAGGAAGTACAGACAAGGAGGAACTGTTCAAAATAGTTCTGCCATCTGTGCTCGAATCCTTGTTCACAGGTTCTATGGTTTCCAGTTTGCTCTTGTCTCGACTTGTGCCGCTTTCTTCACTAGGAACCAGCTTCTTTTCAGTGTCACTATGCAACGAAGAAACCTGACTAGAGCTAGCAACTGCAGTAGAAAATGTCACCGGTCCATTGCAGGCATTAGGTTTCTGCTTATGTAGTCCAGTGGAACATGGCATACTTGTGGACAAGGGTTGATTATTCGAAGCACGAGTCCCCCTAGTGAAGGCAATTGAATGCTGAGAAATAGTGACATGTAAATTGAAAGAGACAACAGATCAGTAATTCACATACCACAAGGCTCCAGCAGGTAGAGCAGCAGATCTACCAGAGCTGCTATTTGGTGGAGAAACTCTAATGCTGGTCACCGAATTCTGCACAGTGAGAATTTTTGTTAGCAGGAAAAACATAATCCGGATATTTCAGCAGCAATCACTGCCCAGATCACAATTTCCACATGAAATACAAGCTAAAATTCCAAAGCTCAGTACCATATGATAGTTTTGTGACAGATGCTTGTATGACAAATGAATAATATTATATTTCCACAGTATGGTAAAGACTTCACGTAGTGAAATTTTGTAAGAAGAAAAGTGGTTTCGGGGGAAAAGAAAAACTTACATTTGTCTGTGTAGCAGTTTTACTTGAAGGCTTCCCAGAAGAAACATGGCTACTATTGCAGTATTCATCTGCTGGGGCTGGTAAAACATTTCCTGAATGCCGTTGCGCACTATTTGTTGCACCAGTAATTTGTTGAACCCTACTTTAAAATCATTAGCTATGTTAATCAGCCGAGTTGTCACGGAATAACCAATAAAAAAATCCAACAAAAAGCTGAACATATAATTATTCTACAATTATAGATATAGATGACCACTCTGTAATCACAAGTTTCAACGAGCAAAAACAAGAAGACAAATTAACTAGGAGAAAAAGAAACCACAAAACTAAGGGGTTCTCTTTGCATTTCAGTTTTGAGTTTTGAATTCATTTTGAGTTTTGTGTTTTGAGTGTCCATTTTGAGATTTTTAAAAATGTGTTCTTTTTGACATTTTGAAAAATTGTTTTGAAAATACTCAAAACGCGTTTTGAAAATTTTGGCTTGATTATAATTGAAAACACGTTTTCTTTGTAAATTTTTAACTTGTTTTCAAAAACGCATTTTTGAAAATAGGAAAGAGAACTCGTTTTCACTGTTTTGAAAAATCGAAAACAAAAAATGGCTTAAAAATGATAAAGAGAACAAGTCCTAATATGCCAGTATGCATCTCTTACAAATACTTGTGCATATAAAAATAATAAAATGCCCCCCTCCCTCCCCTGCCCAAGAAAAAGAAAAGAACAAAAAAAACTCCAAATTTAGTGCTTGTTTGGTTAAGCTTTCAAGTGATTATAAGCGGTGGGTCCTAAAGAATGCATGATTTAACAGTAGGTAAAAGTTGTCTATCCTAAGAAATGTGTGGTTAAAAATTATGTTTGTCCAGCTTATAAGCACATAAAAGCTTCGTCAAACATACACCTTAGATTAACGAAACCTCCCCACCCCACAAAATTAAGAAACTCCAAATAGAGAGGGCAAGACCATAAATTTCATCCACACAGAGCAATCAAGTTTTCAACTTGAAGATAAGCTCCAACAAAACTCACCCATAAAAGACAACAAAGAAACTTCTCGAACCACTGGAACAGCTCTTTTAAATAAAATACACCGTAATTGGGGCTTCAAGAAAATTGCATAGGAAGTCGAGTCTTCCATCAACATGTAAACCGGTAAAAAATAATAAAAATACAATGCACTAATTCAGTCTTTGCCAGGAAAACGGGTGCTGCTTAGAACTTCAATTTTTACTCTACGAGTGCTGAGATTACATTCTCACTTGAGACCCAATAAAAATACAATGCACTAATTCAGTCTTTGCCAGGAAAACAGGTGCTGCTTAGAACTTCAATTTTTACTCTACAAGTGCTGAGATTACATTCTCACTTGAGACCCACAGAGGCATCTCAAACCATGAATTGACGATCAATGAAATTACCATTACACATATAAAACAGCTTTTCTATTCTAATATAACTTGACTAATAACGTAAAAATTTCATAAATGAATTAACTAAATCGACAACTGCACAATGTTTGATCAGCACGCAACAAGCAGATGCTGAATAAAAGACTTAAAGGCTGAGTTCAAAGGGCAACATGAGGCATTTACTACTTTCATCACAGATATAGTAAGAATATAACGAAAAAGGAAAATATATAACTGAGTGCATACTGATATAAAAATACCTTGTGTAAGCAGATATTATTTCGTCCTTAGTAAAACTATCCTCTTGTGAACCAATCTCATGCAAATATAGGCAATCTGGGTTGCTGCACGGCTGGACAATAAAACAAATGATTTGTTATGAGACACTGTTTGACCCCAATATGGTACAGGTACATATTTGAGTATATATGTAATGAAGAAATATCCAATAACCAGTAGGCAGTTCTTGATTTAGAAATGATTCAGAGATCATACCACGTTTCTCAGCCATGCATGACAGTATTTAGTTGTTCCAAAGCATGCCCTGCAACATGAAACTTCAAACAACCATCCAACAACTCAAAAAGAGAGAGCACATATCTAGAGTTACACTTGCCTCAGTGATCTACCCTCCAAAATGAATCCATGTACAGACTGGATGCACCGTACTGCTTCTTCCTCCTTTGAATAAGTTATATATCTAGGCCAAAAGAAACAAAAAAAGGCAAGACAGAAATAAGCTCAAATAATTCATGACTAAATGAAATATAAAACTATACTGCACTCTAAAAAGTACATCATACACGAGAGTGAGATATACGACAAAGGTATGAAGATATGGGACATGCAGTCAATGCTTCACCAACATGTAGACAAAATTGGGCATATAACATTTTCAATGTTCATTTGCTGCAAAAGTAATTTAAGTTGGTTAAATCCATTTTTTTAACACTTGTGCACATGAAACTAAAACAACATATCATGTTCATTTCCAATGGAACTCAAGATTTACACATGAGGTATGTGTAATCGTCCTGCTCCAAGGTTCCAAACCCATCCTATGTCAGACCAACTTCAAACAAATTTGGAGCATGCTTCAATTATCGGTATAAAATGTCCTACATAACTTCTAAGAGATTAACACCAAAATCATCAAAATTTGAACTTGAACACTACAACACTTTTTAAGAAAAATAATTTGGCATCATTAGAAGGAACTTACACACTGCATGTACTATTTGCAAACTGTTGTATAGCACCTGCTGCTGTCCGCGATATAGACACCTTCAGCACCTTTCCATACTGACCAAAATATTCTTTGTGCTGGAGAAGCTGGTTGAGAACAAATCAACAGTATTGAGACCATGAGAAGAGGAGGAAGAAAGGGAACGAGCAAATGAGAGAAGAGGCACTTACATCTTCATCTGCGAAATTAACTGGCAACCCCACAACATAAACAAGATTCCTTTGGACCACTCTCACACTACTAAGTTGCTTCCTTCCTTCCGACGTTTTGCTCTTTCCCTTTTGAGACTTTAACTTTTTCTCCGAACTCATCTCAGAAACCAACCTGTTAGGATGATCATGGAGATCATCATGATAGCAGAGAACGACATAATCCCCTTGCTCGATGAGCAAGAGTTTTCATGGGAGATTTCCACTTAAATACCAATAGTGAATTACCTTTCACAGTTTGCTCCAGTTCCAACAATCTTTTCCTTGTTATAAGGTGCACGGCATGCTGGACACCGGCCTTCTGTCTCATCTTTCTCAGCCATATCCATAATATGATGCCAGCACCAAACACAAATCTGCAAAGTTGCAAAAACATATAGAACTCCAATAAGCATAAGTATAGTTGTATACATGAGCAAGACCAAATTGAAAATATCCCTGTATAGGACATTGTGGGTTAAAATCAACAATTTGATAATACAACTAGCAGAAAGTACCTAAAGAGCCACAACCAACTGCCACAACATTGTGTGTAATCTTCCAAGGGAGAGAAAAAGAAAAAAAAAATGGGGACACTGAAACTTCTGCATCTTCTTTCCACAGTAAATTGGGTTTCCCTTTAGGCACAAATATTCAGTTGTGATCTCAAACTGACACAAGAACAAATTGCTGTGTATTTTTTTAATTTAATATTTTGGGTGGCCATTTATAAAATTACAGATCAAATCATAGGAGCGGATTTTTGGCAAGCTTAAAGAAACCATAGTTCATCTTTTCAGAAACTTCCAATCGGCTTGGTTAATAATTTTCCAATGAATTTTTAAAGCCACCTGCTTTCTTCTAAAATTGTGTCTATAAAAGCATAAGGTTAGAGCATTAATCATATGTTCCACCACAAAATCCTGATTAAAACATTCCGTAACAAGATCCTTAAAACAGGTGGGAAATGGACTTTATTTCTAGATCATCGCTCACTGCTCAATAATTTAAAAAATTCCTTCCAATTGTGCTAGTGGGATGGAGAAGTGGCAATTTTCTTCCAACCAATTGGTTTCCACATCTACCCACCACTCAAATAAAAAGAAATTACCGAAAACAGACACTCTCAAAAAGAGAACAAAAGGAAAAAGGAACAATCATAATGGATATCCCCATTTCCCTACAGCAGTTGTTTAAAGAGCTAGCCGAAAGAGAATTTTTTACCCAATTGATAGGTGCATACATTCTAAGCAAAAATTTCAGTTACCCTTTAATATTGAAGAAATTACAACTCAGATAGAAAGTCACCTTATTATACTTATCACTCAATCTAAACAAAGCATCCTTGAACTTAATTAAGATTCTGGTAAGCTAATATCAATCCCAAAATAATTCTATAATCACCAACAAGAGACTTTTACTGCTTATATAACCTTAATTTAATCTACATTTTCATCACAATGCATGAACACATTTTCTAATTTTTAGTCAGTCTTGCACCGTGAAGACATAGGGCGAGAAGAACTAATGGCAATTATGTCATCGGAGTTATCATTCATGCAGAATTCAGAGTTGAGAAATGAGATAAGGACTGAGTACCAGTAGTAAAATGTGATCAGAGTTGAGTAATGAGATAAGGACCAAACACTGGCAGTGAAACTTGGGTCAGTGGTGATGCACCTAAAGGGCATTGTTTCATAAGAAAATTTTTGGTTCCAGAAATGCTGATTAATATCACACGAAAGCATGCACACAGGCACACAAATAGAGAACCGTAAACTATACTAACAACTTTTACTAGGGTATTTCTTGTCATTAGATTTAGAACTAGACAACATCAGCCTATTATCTCATTCACTAGGTCAATGAAACGGAAAATAAAAATTAGAAAGCTATTGTTCATAGCATGTCTATACATGCTCGGAAGTATTTCATGTCATGATGTTAAAAAAAAATTATTATGTTTAGGCCATTTCAGGCACAACCAACTTACTAATGCTTCAACATTCATTTTGATAATATTAAAAAAGATACTCAAAGAGCTTCCATTCTTATCCTACTTAGATGGCATAAAGTCTCTGTCATGCTGAAATTAGATGGTGTAAAATCTAAAGCTGGAAAGCGTAGAAATGATGGATAAAAAATGACGGTTGTCTCACACAAATAGGTCCTAAACAACAACTGTACGGCTCTCTATCTCCTTGTTCTGTCCTTATTTGTCTCCTGGTAACAAATCGAACATATGCTAATGGGAATTGAACCTAGGATATACCAATCCCAGGTTCACAATTTTAATGTCATTACCATTTGTTAGAATTTGGGTATGATCCGAATTCTTTGTTGAAGATAGTTGAGAATTCTATTTGGAATGCTTTTGGAATCCTATTCTAAGTCTATTCGGCAAAATCTAGTTGAAGTTCTATTTGGAACCCTTATTGGGAGTTGGAATTTGAGTTGGATTTGAAAAGATCAACATAAGGAAACTTTTAGACATTCTATTTCATCCACAACTACTTCTAGGGCTTGAATTGTTTCTTAAATATATTTGACTATTCTCTACAATTTAGTTGGGGTTGGTTTTACCTCATTATGGGTTGTTTACCTCATTATATGTTGGTTTAACCTTATTGGAGGTTTATTTATTTCCATTATTAGTTAGACAAATTGTAAACACAAATCATTGTAATCTATTCTCCATATTTCAGTGAAATCTTCTTTACTCTACAAATTATATTCTTTTTGTGAGTTTGTAATTTTTACTTCATATTGTGCATATAATCTCGTATCGTATTCAACAATTGGTATCGGAGTTATCCAGTATCATTTCCGCTTTTCAAAACAAACAGGTATTAGAGCCAAAGGCTTGAAAATTCTTGGGAGATCGAGATTTTGATCAAGTTAAAAAGCTTAGCTTGATATTTTGTGATGGCAACCATGAAGTTTGATGTTCAACTATTAGATCACAATACAAGATTTTCGTTGTGGCAGATTAGGAAACGAGCAGTACTCGCTTATATATGATTGATTTTGTTGTTTTCCTTTTTTGCATGCTTCATATTTATTGTTTAAAGACACGATCTTATATAGTCGTGATCTCACAATTGAAGAAGTTTATGATGCTCTATATTCGAAGGAGAAGACGAAGTATCTCGTTGAAACTAAGGCTCATGGAGATGGGTTTGTTTTTGATGGTGGTTGTGCAAGGGGTAAACTAAGGTCTAACTTCCAAATTTATCGCAACAATTTAGGGTACTTAATTAAGGATTGATATAAGTTGCAGAATATAGAAAAATTGGATGCAACTTTTTAGAAAGGAAAGCAATTAGATACTTCAGGTGAAGCCATTGTTAAAACTTTTCATAGTGCTAGAGAACTTTTTAATTATGTTTGACTATGACTCCAAACCTGATAAGGCTTGAATTTTTTATACAGCTTGCAATTTTCATGACTCCTAATCGGGATTTGTTTTCAACATATGAAGAAGTTACAAAAAGTGTTGTGATGACCGGTAATAATACACCTTGTCGGATAGCTAGTTTTAGTCGGGCTAGAATAAAGATGTTTGATGGAACGATTAAAACACTTGATGCAATGAGACACGTTTCAGATCTGAATAAAATTTTTATCTCCTTAAGTACTCTTGATTCAAAAGATCAAGAGAGTACAAGTATATCATTGAAAGTAGAGTCCTGAAAGATAGTAAAGGAGCCCCGTGTTTTGTTAAAGGGACATAGAAATCCCATGTATATATCTTGCAGTATTATACAGAATTTTTGAGCAATCAAAGTATTTTAAGAACTCGGGTGGATTTAGAGTTCGATTATGTACCATCAGAGTCTAACTTAGGGTCTTTTTTAAGGAATACATCTCAGTTAAATTTAGAAGTTATGGATAAATCCGCCTTACCACCATCATCGATGGTGTCATTGTATTCAGTTGCTAGTAACAGACCCATCTTTGGCCATAAGATTCCACATATGTACAATTCTTATGATTTAGTTGATGATTTAAATGCAATTAAGGGTGTCGATTATAGCTAAGATCCTTCTTTTGATGCATTCAGTTGTCATTCTATTACAAGACTTGTTTCAACCTTAATTGGTGATCGTTAGGTCACTTTTGCCCCTAATTGGGGTGGAGAATATTTCCAGTTGAAAATTTTGATGGAGAATTTTGCTTACATTTTTTGTAGAAGAGTTGACATTTATTCTTTCCAGTGGAAATTGCCTCCAATTGAAGAATCCTTGAAGTTTGTTTATTGCAATGGAATTCATGACAAGATGGAGATTGTTAGAATTTGGGTGTGACTCGAATTCTTTATTGAAGATAACTGAAATTTCTACTTAAAGTACACGTTAAGATGAATTCTATTTGGAATGCTTTTGGAATCTTATTCAAAATATATTTGGCAAATTATGGTTGAATTTCTATTTGAAAGCCTTATTAGGAGTTGGAATTTGTATTGAGCTTGAAAAATTCCAGATAAGAAAACTTTTAGGCATTCTATTTCATCAACAACTCTACTTATAAGGCTTGAATTGTTTCCTATATATATTTGACTCCACTCTACAATTTAGTTGTGGTTGGTTTTACCATATTATGGGTTGTTAGCTTTATTATAGATTGATTTAACCTTATTAAAGGTTTGTTTATCCTCATTATTAGTTAGACAAATTGTAAAAACAAATCATTGTGATTTTTTCTCTATATTTTAGTGAAATCTCATTTACTTTACAAATTATATTCTTCTTGTGAGTATGTAATGTTTACTTTATATTGTGTCTATAATCTCGTATCGTATTCAACAAATTGGTATCGAAGTTATCCGGTATCATCTCTGCTTTTCGCAACACCATTAAACTTTTTGCGCTATTAGCATGGATGTTGAATTCCATACAATTCAAAAATGGCGCACAATGGACAGGATTTTGTGGATTCCAGAAACATTTAAGACATGTTCTTTTTACCATTTTCAAGTCATTTTCCGTTTTCGATTTTCCAAAATAGTGAAAACGCGTTCTCTTTCCTATTTTCGAAAACGCGTTTTTGAAAACAAGTTTAAAATTTACAAAGAAAAACCAAAACGACAACGTTTTGAGTGCTTTCAGTTATAATCAAGCCAAAATTTTCAAAACGCATTTTGGGTGTTTTCAAAATAATATTTTAAAATGCCAAAAAGAACACATTTTCAACAATCTCAAAATGGACACTCAAAACACAGAAAACTGATACAAAGAGAACAGCCCTTAATTTTTGGCAATTTTAAGGCAGTAAAAACTAAAATATGATGACAGAGAAGAAGTAATTACCTCATAGCCACACTTGCAAGGTTTCAATTGCTGATCAGTCAAATCCATCTCCTCAGCGCAGAGGGGGCAAGTCTTTTCTCCTTCATCGCCCATGGTTGCTTAAAAAAACTTGAATATCAAATAATTAGATTTTGCGGTAATTGAACACAAATACTTACATATATCTAAAAAAACTAAGACCAAATTAGTATAAGCCTAATTCCAATTGACGTGTAATGACAAACTTACATTGTTTCAACATTCACCTCAATGATTAAAAGATCAACGTGGCAAATTTTTAATTCAACAAGGAAAAAAACAAATGTTCAGAAAATCCGGAATCTAGATAAAAAACAACTTGACTTTAGAATAAAACCCACTTTTACCAACCCAATCCAAACCCAAATCCTTAAAACTTATAATTCAGGACCAAAAAATTTAACGCGCATTTTAACAATCAAAATCACCCGACTCTCAAATAATAAATACAAATAAAATCAATTTTTTAATCAATCGATTAAAACCAAATTATATCAATCCAGATGTATAATAAAATTGAGCCAAACTCAAATTTTAGACATGCCAAATTCCAATTAAAGAAAAAAGAACGCTCACAAGCCGCAACTGGACTTAAATTAACAAACAAAATTCCAATAAAATATCGTTCTCTCTTTTTCCGACAAAAAAAAGGGATCTAGATAGGAAATTGAAATTAGAGGTGTAAGAACTTACAGTGGATGATCGAGAAAGGGATCCGAGATAAAAAGCGATATGGAGAGAGAGAGAGAGAGAGAGAGAGAGAGAGAGAGAGACGAGTGCTCGGAGAAAGAGAAAACGACTAGGATAGAGAAAGGGGATGGGGGAAGAGAAGGGTCGGCTTTTTTTTTTTCATGTGGTGTACCGGTTTCGGGTTGGGATATGGTTTCAGTCTCGGGTTATGTCACGGGTTTGAGATCTTCCGGTTTTGCGCTCAAGTCCGTAATCCGTTGCAGAGGTCAAATACCATTCACTCAGATTGAAGGACTTTTGAAAATTTTGATGAATTTATTTTAAGTAATAATTTTCGTGGATTTCGTAAATATTTTAAAGATTTGTATGAAATTAGTGGAAATATTTTATGGACTTTTGTAGACTTTCAATTTAAAATTTTTATAGAATTTAAAAAACTTTTGAAAACTTTCATTTGAAATAGAATCTGTGGATCTAATGTAATATTGTGAAATTATCACATATGATGTGGTAGTTCTCACAATTTCCCCTATCCTTCCCATTCTCCTATATAATAAAAAATATATTTTTAAAAAATAAATATTTTTGACCTTAATTAAGTAAATAATAATAATAATGCATATAAAAATAAATTTAATATTCAGTATTATTAATATAATATACCTTTAAAGAAT
>CAIGRB010149068.1:0-10573 GCA_903798255.1 Fraxinus quadrangulata
CTGCAGTTAGATCCAGAAAATGTTGAGGCTCTTGTGGCACTTGGAATTTCAGATCTGCAAACTAATGAAGGTTAATTTTTTTTTTTTTTTACAAATATGTAAATTGTAAATATACGGAAACATTTACGGTAAGTTTTAGACACGAGTTTTTACTAGCACATGATTTTACTGGATGGGAATAAATGTCTGACTAGTGGTGACAATGAGTCTAAGATATCTGCTTAATGATGATTATCAGACAGTAAGTTTCACCAACTTTTAACATCATTGTCATTTTAGATTTTAAACCGATCTTAGTTGTGGAGTTCTTGATTCTACGATGTAGTTCTGGGATAAATCTGGTTTTGATACTGGAGGATCGTTCAAGTTTATGAAATCTTTCTACTTGTGCCAAACTTGTTTGCAGCTTCTACTATCAGAAGTGGAATGGAAAAGATGCAGATGGCTTTCGAGATATATCCATACTGTGCCATGTCACTGAATTATCTGGCAAATCATTTCTTCTTCACTGGTCAACATTTCCTAGTTGAGCAACTGACTGAAACTGCACTTGCTGTAACTACACATGGCCCAACAAAGTCACATTCTTACTACAATTTAGCTCGATCTTACCATAGCAAGGTTGATATGATATTTATGTTTGCCTTTAGATAATCAATCCTGGTTTGGAAAATCTTTGTGAGGTGAAAATATTGGAGAATTTCACCTTTCTTGTTTTCTGCTGCTTAATAAATAGGCTCAATGATTTTCTCATCTACTTTAGGTGACCATGGATTTCATTTAGTTGCCAGTGATGGACTTGTCAACTTGATAAATTATTAACCTTACAATTATTCTCCTTTTGCCCTTTACCTATGCTGATAATAGGTCTAATTTTTTGCTTGATTTCAGGGGGACTATGAAAAGGCTGGAATGTATTATATGGCGTCCGTAAAAGAAAGCAATAAGCCTCATGAATTTATATTGCCTTACTATGGTGGGTATATCTTGTCTTCTGTTTTACACTAGTCATTACCCTCTGTTAGTAACTTAGTGCGAATAATGAAAAATGTGGCAGATGTAGGACAAGCTCGGTGGTCAGTAGTAACTGTTGGATCACTTGTTGCACCAATGGTTTAATAAAACAAAAAATAATATTTTCATTGATTATAGTGAAAAAAAAATTCATTTGCAATGTAAATGTAGCATTTCAAATTGTACACACCATCCCATGACAACGATATACCTAGAATATAAGAATTTAGTAGGCAATTCCTATTCATGATGAATAATTATAATATGAAAGAAATTAAATTCTTAACATGATCTCCTTTAAACAAATAATAATGTATAGATAATAATTCAATCAGCCAGAGGAATCAAAATATATATGTCAATAATTATAGTTCATCTATGGGGCTATGATTAAGCAGGAATAAATGCAAATTGCAAACTTTTGGACCTTATTTTGTTTCCTAATGTCTAAATCTATATAATCTCAAATTTTTTTGAAATGTTGTAGTCATTGTTATTATGTAGAAATTTGGGGAGATAAGCACAACTAAAAATAAGACCTCTTGTCAGTTAGGATGAGATACAGGCCATGAAGGAGGGGGTGGGGGGAACTGACATATGAACGAAGAGTCCGAAGTCCAGTGTTAAAGACCTTAGCACATCACTATACACTTCTGGTGCATGAATCTCACATACTCCATATTCCACGAACTGCCAGGTAGGTGATTTAGGTTGTGGTGGAAACAGATCAGGTCAACAAGGACCACTTGCCCATGAAGTTAAATTGGTGACAGTAATTGCATTTTTTAAATTCCCATATGAAGTCAATATGTGAAGTAGGTTTTCATTCTGTGCATCCTGGTTGGGACAATCATGGGATATAAAAATGGGATAAGTGAGTAAACTGAATAAAGGAAACCAAGTAGGTGTTGTCCTTTTCACCACTTTTTGCTAACCACATGTTCAGGTGGTTCTGCAGCTTTTATTGATATCAATAGATGAACTGCGTATGATCAATGTAGACGTACTTCTACTTCAGTTTCTGGCTTAACATTTATAAGTTAAATGTGACTAAATGAATAAAAATGGAAGAACAAAATCTTGGTTTTACTGTGATAAAAGAAGCTTTTGCACCTTAAAATGAAATGATAGATATTCATATTATGATCCTTGATTTTTGAGTAAACGGTATGTGGCTGCTACTTGTTTGCCTCTGAAAGTCAAATATACATAGCTGCTGTTTGAGCCTCATTCTCTAAAAATACATCTTTCTCCAAACTCAATTTCGTCAACACATTTTCTAATAAAATAATTTTTCACGTAAATTCAAAACTTTTCCACACTTTTTAACCTCACATTTTCAAAAAAAATCATTATTACAAAATCTATTTTTACAAAAAATGGGGCTCAAACAAAGCCGTAATATTATGCAGTTTGCCATGCATCTAATATAACCCTACCAGACCTTATGCATCCTTAGATTTGGTGCCTGTCTTCTATCTTGTTTTTAAGGAATGCTGGAGTAGTGAACTTGGTGAAAAGACAACCAACTGGTGATTTGTGCTTCGAAACATTCTCTGACTGCGCATGAACTGTGCATTTTCATGTCATAAAACAAACTAAAATAAATCTGTTGACTGAGATCTGCAATGCCACTCCAAACAGTAATTTCATGCTATTTGGAAGCTATGAAGAAATTTCCTGGAAATTCTCTCATCTTTAGCTTCTCTTATTCAGCATCAGTTCATTGAAGTTTTTTGCTTGGAATAGGTTTGGGGCAGGTTCAAATGAAATTGGGAGACCTGAGAAGTGCCTTGTCAAATTTCGAGAAAGTATTGGAGGTGCAACCAGAAAATTGCGAGACATTGAAGGTGAGAGTAAAAAAACATTGAAGAATGTCATCTGGTTTTGAATTTTTTCTACATATTCACTCTTCACGGGTTGTACTTGACCAAACTAAAATTGTATTTGCTTTGAGTTAGGCTCTTGGACACATATATTTTCAACTTGGGCAAAACGAGAAGGCACAAGAACATTTTAAGAAAGCTACCAAAGTCGATCCTCGAGATCCTCAGGTGACTGTCATGTCAGTTATCCAGTTTGGTGATATTGCTATACTTGTATTGTAAGTGCAGGACATAAAAACCTTATTTTGCGAATCATAAATATGAGATCAAATTGATGTGCTTTTATATTTTCCCAAGTCTATCAAATAAATATGAAGTAAACATTTTCTTTCTAATAAAATCATTAAATGTTTTGGATAGACTTGCAATACCAACTTATAATGCATATGAGTCACTTAACCTTATCTATTAGGAGACGCTGTTTCTTATAAATAGCAGAATGCTGGTAGAACAGCTATTTTTACGTGTTGTCGTCATTTCTGTTTTATTGTCTTTCCATTGCCAATGAAAATTAGGAAGTGCCTGACTTTTTTGAAATGATTATAGGTTAAATTTCATTTGGATCAACCAACTTTGTTGGCACTAGTAACAAATATTACGACGCAATGTTATCTTAGTACAACAATAGCTACTCCCCTAATTCAAAGGATTCCAACGACAAATTCAAAATCAAAGAAAAGTACTAATTTTATTGACAACTAAAAAAAGTATAAAAATCAAGATAATTTATAGAAGTGTAATTTCCAAGAATTAGATTTGACATGTCTGTGACGTGTCCTGTGTGCCAGTTTTTCAAAAATTTTTGTGTCAGCTTATGAAATTCGGTCACATTGGAATGTTTCTGTGGCTGAATCCACACTGAATTTGATAAATCCATTCGTGTACGTTCTATAAAATTATGCGTTATTGATTGGAAATTTGAAATACATTTTTTTTAATATTTCTTTCTGTATTTCCAGAATATGAGTGGGTGACTTGGTATTTGTGTCTTGTTGAGGCCGAGTCCTTGCTTCATAGGGTTAACCTTTTTGTTGTCGGCGTTGTCTAGCATGTCTTTTTCATGATTTCAGAGGAACACACAGTATCTGATGATTTCATCTCACACATTACTGAGCTTTATTCACTAACGTACATTTTTACAGGCATTTCTGGATCTGGGAGAGCTGTTAGTGTCAACAGATGATTGTGCTGCTCTAGATGCCTTCAAGACAGTAAGGACCTTCTGAACTTTGGATATTTTTTTTGTCAATTCCCAACAAGTAATATTTTCTTGGCATCTTAGAGTACTTATGCCTATGCCCTTGTTCAAGTTATATTATTATACTCTTTTATCTTTTGTATACCCATAAACATTGTTTACTGATGATCACACTGTTACTAGAACTGTAGAGGGGAAGAAAGACATTGTTATTTGTGAATGGGAGTAATAAGTGATGACAATTTTAAGGCTATGTTTGAAACTGTTTCTTATCAAAATTCCAAGTAATTAAAGAATCTCAAACCTTTACAGAGTTAATTGTGAATGGGAGAAAGAACTACTGAAAATTTTAGTGCTGTCTCTTTGAAACTTGTTTCTTATGGAACCATTTAATTAAACTCTTCGTACCTTTTCCAAAGACATTGCCTAATATGTCCTTGAGTGTGTATTTAAAGAATTTCTTCTTTCCCCTTCTTTCACTATTTCTACCCAACTCTCAGCAAATGCATTAGACTTTTCTTATGCTTCCCATTCTGGAGGGATGAAGAGTAGGGAAAAGGTTGCTGATATAATTTACTTTATTGTTATCTTTTTGAGAGAGTTCTCAACCATTTCACTGAAATCCTAGGTCCTGTTTCTTTAAGGTTGTCTTTCATGTCCTTGTGGTTATCTGTCTTTTGCTTCAAGGTTGACGGAAAAAGACTATTTGATGTGTTAAAATTTTTGCTCTTCGAAGACTTGAACATTTATTCAAATGGGGGTGAGAGAGAGCCCTGACCTCTTAGTTTCTGTTGCAGTTATTTCTTTTCAAAATATTGTGAACATTTTTTTTTTCGCGGGATTTGAAACACGATAGTGAAACTTGGTGGTTTCATACAGGCTCGTAATCTTCTGAAAAAGGGGAATGAGGAAGTACCAATAGAGCTACTCAACAATATTGGGGCTCTCCATTTTGACAGGGGAGAGTTTGAGGTCTTTACAAGTCCTTCCTTGAGTTTGATATACTTCAGTGGTGGATTGTTTGATTGTTTCTAGGAGTAACCTTGATGGCTTGTGGATTTCCAGCTTGCTGGTGAAGCCTTTATGGAAGCTCTGGGAGATGGCTTATGGCGTAACTTTGTTGATGCTAAAGCACAATCCAGTTTTAAAAATGTGGAACAATCAGATGTTAGTGAAGAAAGATTAAGTCCTAGTCGCAAAGTCCAGTCCAGCTTAATAAATAGTGCACTATATCCAATTGATGCCAGCTCATCTCTCCATCAACCCAGGGACTTTCAATTATTTCATCGACTTGAGGAACAGGGTACATCTGTCGAACTTCCTTGGAATAAAGTTTCAACACTGTTTAATTTTGCCAGAGTATTGGAGCAGATGCATGACACCGAAACAGCTAGCATCTTTTATCGTCTAATACTATTTAAGGTATGCACGGTTACTCTGCTCACTTCCCTTTCCGATAGATATTATGGGCATTGGCGACGACAAAGGTAAATGGAAATGGTCTTAAACTTGGTTTTCGTCTAGAGAGAAATAATTTTGCAATATAGCGTACTTTTCCTGCAAGTTCTTTGCATTGCACGCCTTGAGGAGAAATATCATGCTCTGATTTCATAGGTAAGCCTACTTTATAACTGTAACTGACTAATTAATTACTTCATTATTACAATTAGTCGTTTGTCATTTGAATTTGTACAGTACTAACCCTTAATTTTCATTAAAAGAAACCAGTGAAGCAGTAGAAGCAAAGAATGGGATAGTTTGCCATTGAAATGATAAAGGAACCATGAATAAAGATTCCCCAAGTTGATGCATAAGCACATTTCAGAACTGGTTTACCTCTTTTAGACATGAACTCGCAAACATGAATGTTGTGTTGTATATTCATTTAAATTTTCTAGTGATTTGGTACTGAGGTTGAATTTCTGTAGATAGAGCTTGCATCAAATTTTCATTTTTTGTGGCACGAGTTGAAGGCTGAATCAAATCATCTACTCAAATTACATCAAACCATTTTCTATCCCCTTTACTTCATTGTCTTTCTGTCTCGATTTGAGTTGCCAGACTTGGGGAAAATTCACGTCGGTTTTATTTTTTCCTTTTCATCGTTATTCTTTCTCCTCATTGTTCTACCCCTTCCCACATGCTTTATATCTGCAGCATGATACAGATGTTTGAGAGTATTCAAGTTTCACCATCCTCTATGATGTTTACAGTTTGTGATTGATCCCGAACCAGCACTTATTATTCACATGCAATGTTTAGTGTTAAAAGTAGTTGAATAAGGCTGATTGAGTAGAATAATTCTGTATTTCGTATCATAGACTTGTTTTGCTTGTATATTTTCCTTGCAATTTATTCTAACCTTTATCATGAATTTTCAGTATCCGGACTATACAGATGCTTATCTGAGGCTCGCTGCCATTGCAAAAGCTCGAAATAATATTCAACTCAGTATCGAACTGGTTGTTATGTCCTTCTAGCGATTTTATGAAATTATTTTTCATGTTTATTCCCTTGTGGTCTTTTTCAAGCAAAGATGTTTTTGGTCTTAGATTGGTGATGCTCTGAAGGTGGATGACAAGTGCCAAGATGCTTTGCTAATGCTTGGTGACTTGGAGCTTAAGAATGACGACTGGGTCAAGGCAAAGGAAACTTTCCGGGCTGCTAAAGATGCAACTGATGGGACAGATTCTTATGCTGCAGTTTGTTTGGTATGACCATAGTCAGAATGTTTTCTCTGTTAAATTTTTCTGATTATTAGTTAGCAATAAAAATGCATCTCCAACTTGCTGAAGGTTTCTTCCTGCTATTTTCCTTTTCCTCGTGCAGATCTGAAGGAAATTATGCTTGTTTATGTTCTGTCATAGTTTTGGCAATTTTACAATCATGGTTTCTTGTATTAATTATTACATCTGGTAATTTATGATCTTGCTTTGATATCTGCAAGGGAAATTGGAACTGCTTTGCAGCCATTCGCAATGAGAAAAGAGCTCCTAAGTTGGAAGCTACACATTTAGAGAAGGCTAAGGAACTGTACACAAAAGTATGGTGTTTATCTTCGAAGTCTCTAAATTGAATAGCTAGTCCTATTTCCTATTTTCTTTCTTTCTAAATCTCAGTTAAGTTCTTGTCAATAAAAATGAGTGCAATTATGGAGGGTGGCTTTTAGCAAATACTTTTAAGTAGGGAAATTCTCCTTGTTTGATTTTTACTCGTTTAGGCGGCGTGGTTGGAATTCCTATTTGTTATTTGTTTGTGAATTTTATATATAGGGACTGGCTAAAATTCCTTGTGACATGCGACTAAAGTGTTCCATCCTACCAGGTTCTGCAACAGAATCCAGCTAACCTCTATGCAGCAAATGGTGCTGGTGTGGTATTGGCAGAAAAAGGTCAATTTGATATAGCTAAGGATCTTTTTACGCAGGTCTGCTGAACATTGTGTGTTAGTAGTGATTGAGGGAAGATTTGTGCTTGTTTTGAGAATCTTCTGTTTTCTATTTCTGCAGGTACAAGAAGCTGCAAGTGGAAGCTTTAATGTCCAGATGCCAGATATCTGGATTAACCTGGCTCATGTTCACTTTGCTCAAGGCAATTTTGCATTGGCTGTGAAAATGGTCCGTCTAGCAATTTGTTTCCATATTAGTCTATGAGATGAAATAATCTATTTTATTTTTGAATACATTTCAAAATCACGTGTGTTTTTTGCAGTATCAAAACTGTTTGCGAAAGTTCTATTATAATACCGACAGTCAAGTGCTTCTCTACTTAGCACGCACGCATTATGAAGCTGAGCAGTGGGAAGACTGCAAAAAGACTTTACTAAGAGCCATTCACTTGGCTCCTTCAAATTACACATTTCGGTTTGATGTAGGAGTTGCAATGCAGAAATTCTCGGCATCGACTCTTCAAAAGACTAAAAGAACCGTGGATGAGGTTCTCGTCTTTCAGCTGAATTTATTTTTGTTTGGAGTCATGTGAGCAGTACCTGTTTAAGTTTCATTTCCGATATAACTGCTTCAACTTAATCCTTGCTTCCTTCCTTTAGTTAGGTGGTGGTTGGGTTGGGAATGGTGTGTGCATTACAACATTACATAATCAAGTCATCTGCTTCCTTGCAAAAATAGCTGTAGTTGCATAGAAGTGAACATGCATCAGTGGAGAAAGTTCACTTGAAGGGTAGCAGGCTAGCAGCTATTCATTTGGTTTTTCATCTGATGAACAGACTCCTATGATGTTAGGAAACTCGTCTACTTGTTATATCCAAGTTTTATATATTAAACTTGGTGTTATATAGATGTTAAAACTAGTAGGCACCGCACCATCCATTTAGTTTGCACGTTCATTTTGTCTTGTTATTTCATCAGACTACTGAATTGAACTGTGCCTACATTGGAGCATTAAGTGTTTACCAATCACGTGTACAGCTGAGACCCTCTGCAGCCAGCTTCAAGGGGATACTAACTAGAGGCTTGAGGATCATGTTTATCATTAGCATTGCTGAATATTATTGTTTCCAACAAATCTTGCTTAACAGGAATTGTGAATATCTTCCACAATTATTCTTGATGTTGTTTTCCGATGCTGGTAGCTTTGCCTACCATATGTACCAATCCATAGCATATGTACCAATCCATGCACTGCAGTTATACGAATCTAACACTGGATGCCACTTCAACAGTTCATGTACTGACTATATCTTAGTTGTAGCAATGGAATTTTTTGCACAACCTCCTGCCACCATTTTGCCATTTTCGTGGATATTATTTTTTTAATTGCTAGAGTTTCTGTCTTCTATGTTTTCTTAGGTTCCACAAACTTCTAATTTACCCTTGCCAACCTTTCCTTTACCCCTTCGAGACTTGCTTTTGCTGATTATGGAAGTGCTAGGTAGCTTTGCCTACCATATGTTCCAATCCATTCCATATGTACCAATCCATGCACTTCAGTTATACGAATCTAACACTGGATGCCACTTCAACAGTTCATGTACTGACTATATCTTAGTTGTAGCAATGGAATTTTTTGCACAACCTCCTGCCACCATTTTGCCATTTTCGTGGATATTATTTTTTTAATTGCTAGAGTTTCTGTCTTCTATGTTTTCTTAGGTTCCACAAACTTCTATTTTACCCTTGCCAACCTTTCCTTTACCCCTTCGAGACTTGCTTTGGCTGATTATGGAATTTCTCCTGATGAGGTAGGTGCGAGCAACTGTGGCGGAGCTTAAGAATGCTGTCCGTTTGTTCAGCCTGCTGTCTTCAGCCTCTAATCTTCATTTTCATGGATTCGACGAGACGAAAATTGGAACTCATGTTGGATATTGCCAGCACTTGCTTGATGCGGCAAAAGTTCATTGTGAGCTTGCTGAGCGAGAGGAGCAAAAAAATCAGGAAAGGCTAAAAGTTATGCAACAGATGGAGTTGGCTGATGAATCCCGCAGGAAGGCAGAAGAGCAAAGAAAGTTCCAGGTCATTACTGTGCACTTCTTCACATGAAATATAATTTTTTTGTTTTACATTTGCTCATACCATTCAAAACAGTTGGAGAAAAGGAAGCAAGAGGATGAACTGAAACAAGTTATGCAACAAGAGAAGCATTTAGAGCGTATCAAGGTATCATTATTGTGTCAATTTGGTGTGCGTTGTTAATTTATGTTATTAGTTTCTGAGGCTTTCTTGAAAATTGTTTCTTTTCTTGCTCAAGCATTTTACACTCACACCAACACGTTTTCTGCCCTTGCAAATTTTGTAGCGTAAAAGGATAGAAATATTTTTTGACAAATTTCGTATATTTCTCAGGGAATGGTATTCTTTTCCCTGAGATGCCACTGCTATAAATTGGACAATATTTTGGTCAAGAGTTGAATTTGGCAGTAATTCACGATGTTAACTGGAATATGCGAGGAATGTAGTACCTGAATGTTAGGATCTATTCATTCTTCCAAGAATCTCATTTTTCTGATGAAGTCCTTTCCTCCTTTGCGCTACTACATTATTTTTCCTGGATACAATCTGGATAGATAAATTGGTTAGGAACAAAAATTGCTTAAAAATATCATTTATTTGATTGCTCTAAGTTCATGTGTTGTATTATTTATTAACATCTCCTTTTGGTAAATTGTTGAATGAGATCTTACTGAGGAGAGTAATTTGCCTGTTTATTTGTTTAGTGGCGTGAAGAGATAATCAGCCTATTCTAGTCCAGTATGAAAGTTGAAAATTATATGGTTATAATGACTTTGAGACTTGTTCCAGACAATGATAACTGGTTTTTAATTTTTAAACATCGGTTGTCCTTTTCTCGCTGAAAATTTTACATTTACGTAGATTTGCCCTTATTTCTTTTTTCCAAATCTGTCCACATCTTCCCCATGCTTTCAGAACTTGTATTTATTTTTAGGAACAATGGAAGAGTAGCATTTCTGCTTCGAAGCGCAAGGATAGGTCCCAAACTGAAGAGGAGGAGAGTGGGCA